>MU249766.1:50000-74057 GCA_018977245.1 Lethenteron camtschaticum | reverse complement strand
CGGGCTGCCCTTGCTGAGCCGGGAGGCGCGCGCGATGCGCTGGGGCGGCTGGCCCCGGGACACTGCCGCGAGGGTTGTGAGCGCGTCGTGCAACTCCATCCCCTGCTGGCGTCGAGGGGGGGGGGGGCCGTTCCCTGGCCGCGCGGAGAAGGCGCTACGCGGCATGGGATAAACCCCCGGAAACGACAGTTCCTATTGGATCCTGTTTCATTGCTTTTATGGCTTTATTTTGGTGATTTTCAAAGTTTTTTGGTTTGGCCATGTTTGTTTGTTGTAGTACAGAGCTAGACTGATGGCCTTAATCTAAGTTGTCTTGTGGTTGTTGTTGTTTGACTTGCATCCCACTGGGATTTTTGCACACAGTGTTGGTGTACGGTGCTTTTTCTGCAATATTTGCTGTCTTTTCTTGGATTTTCTGTTTGCACTTAGTCACTTTAAGATTTTTCTTGTTCGTTCTTTTTTTGTTGCGGTTGCACCCGATTCAAGCGCCGAATGGCTTACAGGGCTATACCTAATACATAAACTTGAAACTTGAAACGTCGTACTCAAATTGCAAATGTTGTGGATGTGCTCTCCAACACACCGGTGGGCTGAAGTTGTAACTAATCGGCACGTTTTATTTACGTGACAAACCTTACTGGCCGTGTCGGGTGATGGAGGGTTACAACACATTTATCTAACCCAAAAAATTATGTATTATGAATAATATTGGTCGCGAAAGCTTACGTGTTAAACTAAACTTCATTTGTTGCTACTTTCTTCCCGTGGGTGGGCGTCGAGAAATAACTTATACCCTGGGATCGCCAGAAGTTGGGACAGCACAAATTTGGATTCCACCTGTTCCACCATCTGTGCGGGATCGAGTGTTGCCCCTTCGCATGCGTGAGTTTTCTCTGAGTGCCCCGGTTTCCTCCCACGTATACACTCTCATTGGTTGGCCAATAACAACTTCATCTATAGAGGACTGCAGAGCTTGGGGGGGGGGGGGGTTGGCTCTGGCCTCTCACCAGCGTGTGGCTCTCCTGCCTCCCCGCTCCTCGTATGTGTGCAGTGGGGAGCAGTAGTGTAGCGGGTAGCGTACCACGCTACGAGCCCGGCGACACGAGTTCCATACTCGCTCACGGCCAACACCAGTGACGATTATCTGAACCGGTCCTGGATCTCCCCGAGGTCGACTCAGCCTGAAAAGAGTACCTGGTGCAGTGTGTAAACATCGCCACTGGGGAGACAAAGGCGGTCAGACGTGGTGCTGACCACCCACCCCCATGTGTATTGTACCGGCCTTAATAGGTGCTCGCTAACAACACTTGCCCCAACAGTCTGTTAAGGCTATACAAGGGAATCTTTGCCTTTATGTGTCAGCTGGGTCATGTAGCCCGCATTCCTAACCACCGTATACCCAACCAGCTTCTGTTTGGCCGGATAGAGGGGGGCTAAACGGGCGCGGCATGGGCTGGAGAAGAGATGGACTGCTGGGTGAGTGAGTTCGTGAGTGGCATGGGCTGGAGAAGAGATGGGCTGATGCGGTACTGGAGGATGTGGAGCGGAGTGGACTTGCCGAAGACTGCTTCCAAGATCGGCCTTTATGAAGGAGGCTCGTGAAGGACGCTGCTGGTCTTTTGGAGGCAGCCGCCCTCCAACAACAACGGGGGCAGAGCGACGCTCACAACAACGAGCGGAACGCCGGGCGGATAAAACGCAGCAAGTTGGCACAGTGGGGAGCACAGTTGGTGCATCTGCCAGTCGTCTCGGTCAGTCGATCTATGGCACCTGCTGGGTCTGCCGTAGGCTCCTGCCAGCAGCGAGCCTTCGACACTTAGCACGTGGCCTCAAAGTTGCACGTGGCCCGGCACAGGTGCCGTTGTGACGTCAACGGCGGTGAGTGGCGAACGGCGACGATTGGTTGTTTTTGGGACATCATCTGGACATCCGGAGTAGGCTTTCGCGACCGATATTAAACAAAGCTCACTAGTTCAAGTTCAAGTTCATTTATTAGGTATAGCCCTGTGAGCCATTCAGCTCTTGAATCGGGTGCAACCGCAACAAACAAAAAACAAAAACATGAACAAAAAAACATCTTAAAGTGAATATGTGACTAAGTGCAAAAGAAAATCCAAGAAAGACAGCAAAAATATTGCAGAAAAACACCGTACACCAACGCTGTGTGCAAAAATCCCAGTGGGATGCAAGTCAAANCAACAACAACAACCACAAGACAACTTAGATTAAGGCCATCAGTCTAACTCTGTACTACAACAACACAAACATGGCTAAACCAATACACTTTTCGAAATCACCAAAATAAAGCCATGAAGCAATGAAAAAGCAATCATAGGAACTGACGAATTTTAACAATAAATGGCATAAACAACATGTACTACCAAAACCCTGCAGCCATAGCTGGCTGCATGAGTCACTCCACAACAGCAGGAGCATCAATCGGAGTATTGTAATTTTTCAATGCACCTTTAAGATCAGCACACTAAATCAAAACACAGGTCATACTTTGTAGCGATCATCCGGAGCGAAACATTTTATTTTAGGTCACTGAATAGCACTGGCAGCTAGGGGTGTACAACTCCTCTAAAGCAGTTTTGAGTGAAGATCTCATAGGTAGTGACTCAAGTTTCAATTTATTTGCAACAGCATTCCAGACCCTGGGGCATCAATAGCAAAGGCCCTTCCTCCAGTATATGTACGGCAATAGGGAATATTAAGCTGGTAAATGAGTGTAGACCTTAGGTCAAATTTGTTCTTTGAAACAGAGACGAGATCCAGCAGGTAATCTGCAGATTTTTTTGCAAGTACATCATGAATAAATAAGATCTGGTGCACAAGCCGTCGAACATTCAGAGATGTTAAGTTTGACCCAATGTAGAGATCACAGTGGTGAGTCCTATATGGGCAGTTCAATGCAAATCTTAAGGCCGAGTGATACATTGAGTCAAGCTTCTTCAGTACAGTACTTGGGGCTGATTTATACACAATGTCACAGTAATCAAGTAGAGGCAGTACGGTAGCTTTAATCAATTCCAAACGGAACATAGGAGGGAAGCAGTGCTTGTGTCGATATAGAAAACCAATTTTAATTTTTGTCTTTTTCCCAATATAATCAATGTGATCTTCAAAATTCAGTTTTGAATCCAGGATGACCCCAAGATACTTATAGATCTTGACTTGCTCTATTTGATCATTATTTAAGGTATGTAATTGGGGAAAAATAACTTCCCGCTTTAGTCCTGGTGAGAAGCATAGCACCTTGGTTTTGGCAGGATTTAGGACTAGTTTAAGAGCAACTAGCTGATGTTGTAGTTTGTTGAAATCACTCTGGAGCTTAGCAATCACGTCATCCGGAGAGCGGCCAGCAGTAATTGTACCGTGTCATCTGCAAAAAGATTTACCCTGGAATAATCCAGTTCAGTGCCCAAGTCATTTACATAAAGAGAAAACAAGAGGGGCCGAGAATGGAACCCTGTGGAACCCCTTTGTTATCTTAACACTGTTTGACCTCCAACCATCTGTGAATACAGTTTGGGTGCGAGAAAAGAGGTAATTTTTTAACCATTTTACTGTGTTTTCGGAAAAACCGAGGCAACTTATTTTACTAAGCAGGATGTTGTGGTCTACTGTATCAAAAGCTTTGGACAAGTCAAGAAAAAGACAGGCGCAGTACTGCTTATTATCAAGGCTACTGTAAATGTGATTCAGAGAGTCTAATGCAGCAGATGTGGTGCTGTATTTTTTTCGGAACCAGATTGTTTTAGATGTAATAGATTGTTGGCGGACAGGAAACTGCTAATTTGGTAGGTCAATAATTTTTCAAAAATTTTCATCAACGGGGACAAAATTGAGATAGGTCGGTAGTTATTTGGATCATCTTTAGGGCCCCCTAATTGGCTGTGTCAGGTGGTGGCGGTTTTAACGACACATTATATTGACGAGATCTCACCCCAACAAAAAAAACCTCTCAGATTGATCCCTTACCAAGATGGCCGCGCCGCTTTAGTACCTCCTCAACCTTCACGAAGATGGCGGGCGGGTGTGACGTCACGTCCGGCGAGGCCGCGCGCGACCTTGCCGCGCACGAGACGGCGCGCGTCCACGATTGGTCGAGACGAGGTTGGGGTGGGGGTGGTGATGGGGGGGTGTGTGACCAATCGCGAGGCGCCGCCAGACCCCACGCGCGCGGCTTCAGCCAATGGGGCTGCGCGCTGCGCCGCGTGCCCGAGTTGGGGTGGGGGCCGCGGAAGAGCGAGAGAGACAGAGAGAGGAGGTATCGAGCATGGCGGCTGCGGTGGTGATGAGCGGAGCCGTGTGGCGGAGCGCGACGCGGGGAGTCCGTGCGGTGCTCTGCAGCAGCAGCAGCAGAGCCATGAGCGGCGAGGTAGGCGACAGGCGGCGGTGTCTCGTCGCGGGCAGCGTTCGGCAGCAGCAGCGGCAGTAGCAGCTGCGTCATTGGCAACGTCCTTGACGGCAGCGTGGTCATTCACCTCGGCGGTGGCTCGCCGAGCGAGGCTGTGGAGCTCGCCATTCACTTGCTCGTCGTCGTCGTCGTCGTGGGCTCCTCGTTACAGCCGTGGGCGGCGATGCCGTCGGCAATAGCGGCCGCGTTGTTAACGTCGTCAGAGGCGTCGTGAAGTCTGAGGCCCATCGCCGTTCGCCCCATTCGCCGTGGGGTGACCGGGTTTAAACTTCTAACATCATTGACGATCGTCGCGACTGAATGAGCAACGTTCATATCGGCAACATCGCCATTGCTAACGATGTTGTCGGTGTGACCTTCATGCCTTCACCTCAGCGGTAACATCACGATTATTAACATCATCGGCAAACAACATTAACTTTTTCGTGAGCGTCCAATAACCTCGGGTTCAACATGAACATCACTTTCATCAATGATTATCTTTGCCATCATCATCGACGCCATCACAAACATTCACGGTAGCCACTTTATGGGTGCTGGTGCTGGAGGTTTTGGCAGTGGTATGTATACGATGCGACGGTAAGGGTTGCTTATCGTTAGTTATTGTTATTCCGATTGTTTACGCCGACTGTCGAAACTCAGCAGGGTCCTGTGCCAAGCTTTAGCAGTAAGAGGGGAGGTTGAGTGCCGTGTTGATTCAAATCGAGTAGAACATTTTGCGGTGTTACTTTGTGTTCTTTTTTCAACGTCGGACCGCCACAATGTCCCGAAGGCCCCGATGCGTGACGACGCGTCGTCTATTCACTCGCAGTCATTAACCAGGACAGTGCGTGTCGCCACAGCAACAGCTGAGCATGGTCATTGCGATGGGAGGGCGGGGATGGTTATACTATAAATAGTATCATTATTACCAGTGACCACCACCGCCATCATCGCATCACGCACCACACGTCCGCTACACTATTGGGTGGCGTTATTGAGTCTTTGGGCACAAGGCATGGGCTGGGTCAGGCTGGGTCGCGGGGATTTCACCAACAACCAGTCCGCAGATTCGCCCCCTGCTGACGGCCAGCGGTAGGTGTGAGTGATGCGTGGTGTGTGTGTGAGTGATGTGTGAGTGATGTGTGTGTGATGTGTGTGTGTGAGTGATGTGGCGTGTGTGAGCGTGTTAGTGATACGTGTGAGTGATGTGTGGTGTGTGTGAGTGGTGTGTGTNAGTGATGTGTGTGTGATATGTGGTGTGTGTGTGAGCGTGTTAGTGATGTGTGAGTGGGGTGTGTGGAGTGGTGTGTGTGAGCGACGTGTGTGTGTGGAGTGGTGAGTGTGGAGTGGTGTGTGTGGAGTGGTGTGAGTGATGTGTGTGTGAGTGGTGTGTGTGTGTGTGTGCGTGGTGTGTGTGAGTGATATGTGTGTGTGGAGTGTGTGTGAGTGTGTGTGTGGTGAGTGATGTGTGTGTGTGAGAATTGTGTGAGCGTGTTAGTGATGTGTGTGAGTGGTGTGTGTGGTGTGTGTGAGTGTGGTGTGTGTGGAGTGGTGTGAGTAGTGTGAGTGATGTGTGTGTGAACGTGTTAGTGATGTGTGAGTGGTGTGTAGTGTGTGTGTGGCGTGTGTGTGTGGCGTGTTAGTGATGTGTGGAGTGTGTGAGTGATGTATGTGTGTGGTGTGCCAGAGAGTTTGTGTTAGAGAGGGGTGTGTGTGCGTAGGGGAGCGGTAGTGTAGAGGTCAGCGCGCTGCGATACAAACCTGGCGACTCGATTTCTTCTCACGGCCAACACCAGTGACGATTTACTGAACCCGATCTGGGCCTCCCCTAGGTCGACTCAGGTTAAAAGGAGTACCTGGTGCCAGTGTGTGAACATCGCCACTAGGGGACAAAGGCGGCCTGCCGTGGTGTTGGCCACCCACCCCCTCATGTGCCGTGCCGGCCTTCATAGGTGCTCGCTAACAGCACTTGTCCCAACAGTCTGTTAAGGCTATACGGGGAGGTCTTTGCCTTTTTTCGTGAGTGATGTGTGATGGGGAGCGGTGGTGCAGCGGTTAGCGCTACGCTGCGCTACGAACCCGGCGACCCGAGTTCGATTCCGGCTCATGGCCACCACCAGTGACGTTTTATCTGAATCGATCCTGGGCCTCCCCTAGGTCGACTCAGTCTCAAATGAGTACCTGGTGCGCCATCGCCGCTTGATATTGCAGGGGTTGGCGGCTCAAATCCGGATTGCCGCCCTGGTTAATGCCGCTGCGCTGCTGCACATTAACGGTAAAATACTCGCCGTCTGCCACACAGTGGACGTCAAAGGTCCAGTGACGTCTTCAGAAACGAGTTAGGCGTCACGTGTGACGGCGTCATGATCCAAATGTGCCAAAAAGCCATTGCACCACTAACGACCCGGTGCAGCATCGCGTGCGGCCTGATGTGAAACTGCTGCACTCTGTGTCTGTGGAAGACCGCAGCACCTTCCTTTAGTGATGGTCTCCTTGCCCTACGGTATAAGTGTAATAGTGCGGATACCACATGGAAATGCACGAAATGTACTCGCAGGGCCAGTGCTGCCATCACAGGGGGACAGTTGCCATCAAGGGTGAGTCTCCCCCAAAGCTAAAAAAGATCAACTCCAGCTGAGCCAGTGACATGGGTGTCTAGACGTAAGGCGCTTTGAGATGCTGTGGAATTGAAGCAAGCGCCAAACGCATCTAAATCTTTACCACCATCATCCCTCCATCAACACTGCTACCATCACTTGCTAGTTAGTAATTGTGATGGTAATGATGATACGCGAAGGGTTTGTGTGTGGAGTTAGGCGCCTGTTTGCATGCCCCAGCGTCTAAAAGCGCCATGCGTCTCATTTGAGCCATTCCGCTGCCCAGCTGTAGTGGATCTTCTTTTAGCCTAGGGGATTTCCCACCTGGTGGCAGCTGTCAATGTGCGGAGCAAGGTGACGCAGCGCTGGCCTGCAGATAATAATTAATAATTGAGTAGGTTTGATGTTCGCGCTGTGCTGCGCATAGCGATCATCGCGACGGACCGCACTGCTGTGTCTCGCAGACACAGCCTGCAGTAGTTGCTGTGTGCGATCCCAATCGTGGTATTTACGGTAGTAATGTTACAAATTTGGACCGTGATGCCAGCACACAATGACGTCGCAGGGTCTTGAACGTTCCCTGAGATTGAAGCGAGTGGCACATTGGAGTACTCTCACACTTAATATTCACTGCAGTAATAACTGGGGTGGCCTACCAGATTCTAACCGCGAACTGCCACCGCTTGGAAATGTCAAGGCCAAAGTGGGGGCACGAGAATCTTGGGGCGTTGCTGCTGCTGCTGGTGGTGGTGTCACCGCAGCCCAACCCAGCCCAGCCCATCCCAGCCCCGAGGCTTAGCAACTGTGCCCAGTTGTGTCGCAGCGTGTCGCGTGGTGTGTCCTGGTCAGAATTCTTGTGTCTCCACGTGTTTATGCGGATTTCAAATTTCCCAGATACTAACGGGCGGTAAACTCCTTTTAGATTCAATGCTGATCGCTTACTGTGATTAATGTGATGGCTTCTGATTCCTCAACAATTGTGTTATCGTAATCACAAGCTGCTTCTGTTAATGCTTGTTGGTGGTTGTGGTATTAGTGATGATAGTGGTTGTCATTGTGGTGATGGTGGAGTTGGTTGTGTTCTTGGTGTTGCTGATGGTAGTTGTATTGTTAATGATGGTGGTGATGTGGTTGTTGGTGGTTATGGTGATAGTCTTTGTAGTTTTGGTGTTTGAATTGGTGATGATGGTGGTAAAAGTGGTGGTAGTTGTGGTGGTGATGTTGGTTGTGGCATTGGTAATTGTTGTTGCGGCGATGGTGGTTGTGGTGATATTGATTGTTGTGATGGTGGTGGTGGTTGTCCGCAGTCAGGAGGCGACCGTGCCGGCTCGGTGCGCGAGGCCGGTGGGGCCTTCGCCAAACGCGAGAAGGCTGAGGAGGAGCGCTACTTTAAGTGAGCTCACCACCACGTTCTCTACCCCACTCACCACCCCTCTCACCACCCACTCACCACCCCACTCACCACCCCTCTCACCACCCCACTCACCACCCCTTCACCACCCCACTCACCACCCCTCTCACCACCCACTCACCACCCCTCTCACCACCCCACTCACCACCCCACTCACCACCCCTTTCACCACCCCACTCACCACCCACTCACCACCCCACTCACCACCCCTCTCACCACCCCACTCACCACCCCTCTCACCACCCCACTCACCACCCCTTTCACCACCCCACTCACCACCCCACTCACCACCCACTCACCACCCCTCTCACCACCCCTCTCACCACCCACTCACCACCCCTCTCACCACCCTCTCACCACCCCACTCACCACCCCTCTCACCACCCCTCTCACCACCCACTCACCACCCACTCACCACCCCACTCACCACCCCGCTCGTTCGCCACCCCACTCACCACCCCACTCACCACCCCACTCACCACCCCACTCACCACCCCACTCACCACCCACTCATCACCCCACTCACCACCCGCTCGTTCGCCACCCCACTCACCACCCACTCACCACCCTCTCACCACCCCACACACCACCCCACTCATCACCCCACTCACCACCACGTTCTCTACCCCGCTCACCACCCCACTCACCACCCCACTCACCACCCCACTCACCACCCCACTCACCACCCCTCTCACCACCCCACTCACCACCCTCTCGCCACCCTCTCGCCACCCCTCTCGCCACCCCTCTCGCCACCCCTCTCGCCACCCCTCTCGCCACCCCTCTCGCCACCCCTCTCGCCACCCCACTCACCACCCCTCTCACCACCTCACTCATCACCCCACTCACCACCCGCTCGTTCGCCACCCCACTCACCACCCCACTCACCACCCCACTCACCACCCCTCTCACCACCCATCACCACCCCTCTCACCACCCCGCTCACCACTCACCACCCCACTCACCACTCACCACCCACTCACCACCCCACTCACCACCCCACTCACCACCCCGCTCGTTCGCCACCCCACTCACCACCCCACTCACCACCCCACTAGCTCGCCACCCCGCTCACCCCACGCTTGTTTTTCGTGTGATTGACAATTTTCTTCTTTGCTGTACTTTATTTGACATTGTTGTTCCATGGTAATTTCCGTGACCCAAGGTCTCTCCTGCAAACGAGACTCTACCCTGGTTTCTCCTGAGTTCCCTCCTGGTCACACAACGGCAACTTGGCCTGAACCTGAACCTCTTCACTCGCTCGCTGCACCTCAAACGCCCTCCCACCAAAGCCCGGAGGCCACAATGGCCGGGTCCTCGCTCACCCCCAGACTCACCTGGCCGGAACGACTCCCTCTTGTCGCCGAGCCACCCGTTGGGGCAGCATTCACCACCGCGCAGACTCCCACCACCCTCCTGCTGCAGGCCTCTCGCGCTCGCCTTGAGTGTGGGCTATTGTGCGTGCCGAGGGCGCACCTCCACTCGATGGGTGACCCCCCCGGGGCTTTCTCCCGTGTGGCCCCCAAGCTGTGGAATTCTCCACACCCTGTCCGATATTAGATCTGCTGAGTCGGTTTATTTAAATCCCCGCCTTAAAAAATGTTTTCTCACAGGCTTTTTCTCCTTGTTAATTTTGCTGTGTGTTTTGGGGGTGTGGGGCGGGGGTATTCGTATCCGTTGTTAAATCGTGAGCCTGCGTGCTTCTATTAGGTTGGAGAATTGCGTGAGGTAATGACTTGCTTTTAGCTCCGTGCAGCGACTAGCGACCTCTGGGTGAAACACGCTTTAAGTGTAAATTATTATTTATTATTAAAAGGACAGTTATATAATTGGCGACGTTTTGGGCAATTACCCTTCCTCACTTCTTTACTAGATACTTGTAGAGTTTATAAATAGCGTCCCATTCTGAGGCGCTTTACAACAATTATACTATTGTACACTTGATGGTGGAGATGAAGAGTGGGGGTTGTTATTAAACGCGGTGGTGTAGTTATGGTGACAGGAGAACAGGCGGGACTGGTTGAGGAAGGGTTGGGGTAGTGATGGGGTTTAGGGTAGTGATAGGGTTTAGGATAGTGATTGGGGTAAGGGTAGTGAAAGGGTAGTGATAGGAAAGGTAGCTGAAGGGCGGTGGGCAGAGAGTAGGAGTAGCAGGATTAGGCGAGGGAGAAGAGACGGTGGTTATTTTAAGGGAGGAATGGAAGCAGGTTCGTGAAGATGATTGTTTTACGTGGTATGAAGAAGGGCCTTGGCCAGAAACGTCACCAACTTTATACAGTTTATTCCTTTTATGGCCACACGGTGGTGTTATTGACGCGTGTTTAGTTTTTGTTGGTCGTGCACCACTGCCAACGCAGCAGATGTGTTTAGCTTTGGCCTAAGTCAGGGGTCGGCAACCTACAGCTCCGGAGCCGCATGCGGCTCTTTACAGGCTGCTTCTTGACGATATGTACAGTATGTACTCAGATGCATTGCGGCTCTTGAAATACTGAATTTTGTACCGAATTGGAAAGAAATGGCTCTTCTTGTTATTTTGGTTGCCGACCCCTGGCCTAAGTGATGATCCCACCCAAATTTGTGTCGTTGAGGCCCTCCCACCACCCGACACGGCCTTAACGAATTAAATTCCCACGCTGGGTATGAGCGTTTAGCGACGGGCAACCCGATTGTTTCAGCTTCAGTTCCCCGGGTGACTTGGAGAACAATTCTCGCAGCCAAACTTGCCAGGGAGCAGCTGCGTCACCAGCAGCGTGAAGGAAACTGGGTGATTGCTACAGCAAAACCTGAACGTGTGTGAGCATCCGGTGCAGTCTGTAAACATCAGCTGTGGGGAGACAAAGGCGGCCTGGCATGCTGCTACCCCCCCCCCCTCGTATGCAATGTTTGGCCTTAGTAAGTACTGCTCGCTAACATAAATAAATACCTGATGCAATGCGTCAATATCGCCACTAGGGAGACAAACGCATGGTGTTTGGCGACTCACCCCGTCATGTACCACGCTGGCCTTCATAGTTGCACTTGCCCAGCAGCATGTGTAGGCTTTACAAGAGGGTCTTTGACTTTGTGTAAGGAAATGGGGTGGATAAGTTGAGTGGGTGGGAGAGCATCCACGTGTGTGTTGTTGTGGGGAGCAGTGGTGCAGCGGTTAGCTCATTGTGCTCGAACCTGGCGACCCGAGTTCTGGCGACCCGATTCCCGCTCGTGACCAATAACAGGAACCATGATCTCAACCGGTCCTGGGGCTTTCCCCTAGGTCGACTCGGCCTTAAATGCCTTGTGCGATGAGTAAACATCGCCACTAGGGAGACATGCATGGTGTTGGCGACCCACCCCCTCGTGTACCATGCCGGCCTTCATAGTTCCACTTGCCCCATCAGTTTGCTAAAGGCTATATGGGGGATCTTTGTGTTGTGACCTGCAATGTCGGGGTGGTTGAACAGAGTGTGGATGGTATCAACCGAGGCCTCGGCATGAGTGGAGGAAGCTACATATGAAGTTACTGGGTCCGTGCGTGTGACCCCGTGAGTATGTAGGCTAAATGGGGGTTTTTGTCTTGTGTGGTGTGTGGATTTGATTCCAGCCAACACCAGGTCGACTCGGCCTTAAATGAGTACCTGTTGCGGTTTGTAAACATCGCCACTCAGGAGACAAAGGTGGCTGGGCGTGGTGCTGGCCACCCACCCCCTCGTGTGCCGTACCGGCCTCCATAGGTGCTACTCGCTAACAGCACTGGCCCCAAAATATCTTCAGGCTATAAGGGAGATCTTTGTCTTGTGTAGGAAGATGAACACGGATCAGCTGAAGTCTCTGTCCAAGCACCACGAGGAGGAGATCAAGCACTCGGAGGCCGAGATCCAGCGTCTGAAGAAGGAGATCGAGAGACACAAGGAGAAGGTGAAGGGTCTGCGCAAGATCCAGGAAGACGACTAAGGGAGACGTTCGGTGGCGGGGGCGGTGGAGACGTGGGAGGCGGGAGGGGGCACCGCCATCGCTATGGCTACCGACTGAGTTCCCAGATACCCCCCAGAGAACAGGTCTGCCCGATCGCGAGATTCCCTGATCTTGGGTCCTTTTACTTCTAGCTCCCCGTTGCTCGTTGTGCTCTGGCCGTGTAACCCACCCCGAGCTCCACGGCACCCACTCACGGGCAGCCCCGACCAGCCCTGGCTCGTCTGGCTGTGAGCGGACTGTCGTGCGACGAGGTAGTCCTCGAGTCACATTTGCGATGGCCATTCTTCCCCTCTCCTCATCCTCCCTCCTCCTCCACCCAGCTCTCGTTTCCCACCACTAACCTGTTTCCCATCGCCTCCCTCCCTCCGTCATCGCCCCTCCCTCGGCGATCGTGGTTACATTTCTTTCCGCTAAGGAGCAGAGCGCGCGCGGGATAACCGCCATGGAAACTCTGGGGAGGCTTTCAGATTTCAAATAAATGGAATTCAAACGTGGAGCCGCGTCATCGAGTGAGTGAGGTGCGTGTGCAGGTGTTTCCGTTGCTTGAATTCCACCACCACAACCACCGCCACCACCAGCACCACCATGCGGCATGTGTAATAATTCGTTTTTTTTCAGGACGGGTTTTATTCTGCCGCTGCAAGAGAACGCGTTCCGAGGCAGGAATGTTGGATACAGGATAGTTTTAATAATTATTATCATGGTTATTCGGTTACATGTTGACTAAAAAGTTGCTATGAAATGTCAGGTTTAAAATTTTAACTGCCCCCACTCATCTCTGCCAAACATAAGGGATACGGGATGTGCGTACATACCACTCGCACGTATACCAAACGCTTAAGACCAACCACACACCAGCAATACCACTACGCGCCATTCGCCACTAAGTGCCGGTGACGTCACCACGGCGCTCGTTCCAGGTCGGGTGCACGAGACACACCAGGTGCCATGGGTTGACTGACTTGAGATGGCTGGCAGATGTCACCTGCTCATCACTGTGCCAATTTGTTGCGTTTTATCCGCCCAGTGCTCCGCTCGTTATTGTGAGCGTCGATCTGTCCTCTGTTGTTGTTGGAGAGTGACTGCCTCCAACTGCCCAGTAGGTTCCTTCACGAGCCTCCTCCATGGAGGCCGATCTTGACACCGCTGGCTCCAGTCATCGGCAAGTCCAATTGGCACCACATCTTGCTGAACCGCATCAGCCCATCTCTTCTCCAGCCCGTGCCGTGCCTATTCATCCCAAATAGAAACTGCTTGGGCATGTGGTGCCGGGGAATGTAGGCTGTATCACCTAGCCAATGCAGCCTCGCCTGCCAGAGGAACTTACGAATGGCATGGTGTCCAGATCTTTTAAGTATCTGTGAGCTCGCCCAATCCAACCTGGTTAAACCCAGGATGGATCGTAGTTCAGGCCAGCCTGAATGTGTCAAACTACATTTCACAAGCATAGAGAAGAGAGGACATAACTGTGGCCGAGAAGACCAGGAGCTTCGTATGAAATGACAGACCAGGTAGCTTCCACACAGCTTTTCGCAGATGATGACAAGATAATGCCGCTCAGAGTGAGGACCCAGCTGCCAAACTGGAGCTGGTCACAAACATACCGCCCAGGGAGCTCCATTCTCACCAACTGGCTCGCCACACGCAAACAGAACAACCGCCATTCGCTACTAAGTGGGGGTGACGTCACCACGGCGCTTGTGCCAGTCTGTGCATGTTAAGGCCACGTGAAGTGTCGAACGCCTGCCGGCAGGAGGTCACGGGACAGACCCAGGTGCGATGGGTCGACCGAGTTAACTGGCCTATGCCACACAATTATATCAATGACAAACTCCATAGAGTCCCAGAGGCTGTTGGTTAAAGTGCTACTCGCGAGCACCGATGAAGGCCGGCATGGCACACACGAGGGTGATGTTGCCAGAACCACTGCTGGCCACCTTTGTCTTCCCAAGCGTGTTGACGTTTGCACACCACGCCGGGTACTCGTTTAAACAACCGAACCGACCTCGCAGGAGGCCCTACACCACTTGAGATGCGTCGCTCACCACTGATGTTAACCGTGACCGGCAATTGAACCCAGGTCCGTTAGATTTGTAGTGCAGGTGTGCTTACCGCTGCGCCACCACTCCCCCGCTACACGCGCGCACACGCGTCGTCGTACTGGTTCCGCACACAAACCGCAACGTATAGCAACAGCAGAGCAGGCCGACGTTATCTGGACGTTCCTGGATGGTAAGAGACCTGGGTCCGCTAAACCCACGAAAGTGTCGCCAATGTTCGCCATTATCATCCCTGTAGTGAAAGGTCACTTGGGATCACTCGCAGCAAGTGGCAGGACCCTCCCGCAAACGAGTCTTGAGACTCGGCGTGGCTCTCCTGGGTGAACGAGTGTAATCGTGAATGAGAATCGATTTCAGAAAAAACTCGATTCGCACCTCAAGAGTGATGTATTGCTTCGGTGCTCATCTCCCATTTGCAGCCCCTGCAGAGCCAGTGGTGGAAATTCCACATTCCTATGGCGAGGTAGAGGTTCTGCATCGGACGACCACTTTAATAATAATAACAACCTTCCCCATGAAGTAGTAATTGTATCGACCCCAGAGGATGGATGGGCTGAGTCAACACCCAACCCTGCCAGGATTTGAACTCGCCGCCTTGTGATTGTTGAGCACTAACGGCCTAAATTTTCATCCACTGCTGGATGAAGGCCCTCCCCAATGTCGGTCGTCCGGTGTCGTTTAGCCAGGCCCCGCGCTGACCGCTGTGGGGGTCGTTGAAGAGGGGGTGACCCCGGGGTATTGCACGGCTTCGAATGTCGCTCGCCACTGATGTTGGCCGTGAGCGGGAATGAAACTCGGTGCGCCGGGTTAGTGTCGTGGTGCGCGAACCGCGGGTTTATATTTTAACCCTCGCGCAGGAGACTGGTCGGGTCTCACTCGAGCATACGCAGACAAATTTCGATTTAAAGCTTTCGTGACTGTAGGGATTCATCTTCTTGGTTCTTTCGGTAAAGTCATGTAGAAGGGAAATAATAAAATAATAATAAAAAAACATAAGACGCTGTCTTTCCGACAGCCCTGTTCTTCACCTGAGGACGGCTGCTTGCGTTGTGGCCGAAACGTCGTGAGAATTGTATTTTATTATGTTTTATTTTATTATTGTATTATTTCCCTTCTACGTGACTTTACCGAAAGAACCAAGAAGACATAAGCAGACACTCTGCCTCATTAACACATCTGTAAAATAACAAATGAAGTTTTTTTTTTTTGCCACATCCCATCAGCCCCACTGGCTTTCTGGATTTCGGCAACATTTGTTCAACACAAGATCACATTCTGGGCCAGTTTTCCAGACTTGGCATCGGGCTCGCTTGGGGGAGGGATAAATAGAGGAGGCGAGTTTTNCGTTGTGTGTTGTTTATGCGTTGAACGAGGACCCCCGTATCTGAAACACAGGGCCTTGCCTATAACATGTGGCAGTTCACCTGCATCGATTCAAGCGAGCCTGGCACGACTGATGAGACACTGGATGTCGACACTCATCTAGAGTTTTGCTTCTGCGTTGCCAACGCCTCTGAAATGAAGGCAGGCCGTGTGGCTGACGGAATGTGTGAAACGTACTTTTATATTTTTAGTTGGCAGGGCGAGAGATATGGGACGCAGGCGTGTGTTGTCTGCTTATTGATTCTGCGAGTCCCTGCAGGAGGCTGTTGCCCAGAACGACGACGCCTGCTGTGTCTCCCGGGCCACTCCAACCTCTGTTCCGACTCTCGGGGGCCGCCGTAATTTCCCACAATCCCTCCGTGCCTTGTTCCGCAAGTCCAGGGGGGTGGCCACAGTTTTCCCACAATGCCTCCGTTCCGACTCTCGGGGGCGGCCGCAGTCTTCCCACAATGCCTCGGTGCCCGGCGGCCCCGCGTCTCCGCACGGCGGCCGGCCGGGCACGCCGCTCGCCAGCCCCGCGGCGACGTAGCCCGGGGTCGCGCCGTCGTCCTCGCGGAGGCCCAGGATGGCGGCCACGTTGACGTAGCGCGAGGAGGAGGACGAGGAGGACGAAGAGGAGGACGAGGAGGAGTACGGGAGCTGAGAGGTGTAGCCGCTGTCGGATGAGGGGCAGCGCGCGCCGCGCGCCTGCCATGAGACGGGGGGGCGGGGAACCCGCGCACGACGCTTGCGTACCCGTCGTCCCCCTCGTCGTCGTCCACGCCCTCGGCATCGCCCCCCTCGTAACCCTCCCTCTCGTCGCCCTCCCCTCGTCGCCCTCCCCTCGTCATCGCCCCCCTCGTCATCGCCGCCCTCGTCGCCCTCGTCGCCGTCGCCCTCCCCTCGTCGCCGTCGCCCCCCCGCTCGTCCTCCCTCTCGTCGCCGCCGCCGTGCTGCGGGTGAAGAGGGCGGCTGTCGCTGTGAAGCGGCCGCCTCTTGCCGGGTCTCACCTCGGCCTCCAGCAGCGTCGCCTGCAGCGGGAACCGGCACGGGTCACACGTGGGGGACGGCGTGTTAGTGTGTGTACGTGTGTACGTGTGTGATGTGTGTGGTGTGGTGTGTGTGTGTGATGTGTACGTGTGTGGTGTACGTGTGTGGTGTGTACGTGTGTGGTGTGTGTGTGTGGTGTGTACGTGTGTGGTGTGTACGTGTGATGCATGTGTGTGTGGTTTACGTGTGGTGTGTACGTGTGTGGTGTACGTGTGGTGTGTACGTGTGTGGTGTGTACGTGTGATGTATGTGTGTGTGGTGTACGTGTGTGGTGTACGTGTGTGGTGTGTGTACGTGTGTGGTATGTGTACGTGTGGTTTATTTGCGCGTGTGTGTACGTGCGTGGTGTGTGGGGAGCGGTGATGTAGTGGTTAGCTCTATGAACCCGGCGACCCGAGTTTGATTCCCGCTCACGGCCAACACCAGTGATGAGAATTATCTGAACCGGTGCTGGGCCTCCCCTAGAGTACCTGGGGCAATGTGCAAACATCGCCACTGGGGAGACAAAGGCAGCCAGGCATGGTATTGACCACCCACTCCTTCGAGTGCTGTACCGGCCTTTGTAGGTGCTCACTATTAGCACTTACCCCAACAGTCTGTTAAGGCTATATGGGGATCTTTGTGTGTGTGCTCACCAGCACGCGTGGCAGGGTGCCGGGAGCCTCTGTCACGTAGTGCAGGGCCCACGCCCCCAGCAGCAGCGCCAGCAGCAGCACCGAGAGCACCACCATCCCCACCACCAGCCACGCGTCTACACGCAACACACACACACGGAGTGGCGTGCGGTGTGGTGAGTGCTGTGTTGTGGTGGCGTGCCGTGCACATGTGGGTGTTGAACCATCGCACCCGCACGTAGCCAACTGCGCTAATCGGAGGTGCTGGTGGCGCGTGGCGTGGGATCTGGAGTGGTGTGGTGTGGCGTGCGACGTGGTGCAGTGCGTGTCGTGTGGTGTGGCCGGGGAGGGCGGGGCGGGGTCCCTACTGGCGGCGTGGCGGCCCGTCCAGCGCGCCGTGGCCCGCGACGGGATCTGTAGGCACGCGCGGCGCGAGTGGTCGCTCCACTTGCGGGGGAACTGCAACTTGAGCCGGGCCTCCACGCACAGCTCCGCTCCGGCCAGCACCTCCCGCAGCGCCAGCTCCTCCACCAGCGGCTGGTCCGGCTGCTGGTGGCACTTCTGTCGTGGGGAGGGGCGGGGTCACGGGAGGTCACGAGTGATGACCCAGGCAAGGGTCACGAGCGATGACCCAGGTGGTAAGGTGTGGGGGTCGCAGGAGATGTGTGAGCGCCGTGTCGGCCTTCGTAGGTGCTACTCGCTAATGGGACTTGCCCCAGCGGTGTGAGGGGTGAGGGTGTGAGGGTGAGGCTGGTGAGGGTGTGATGGTGAGGGTGGTGAGGCTGGTGAGGGTGTGATGGTGAGGGTGACGGTGTGATGGTGAGGGTGACGGTGTGATGGTGAGGGTGTTGGGGTGTGATGGTGGGGCTGGTGGGGGTGTGATGGTGAGGCTGGTGAGGGTGTGATGGTGAGGTGGTGAGGCTGGTGAGGGTGAGGGTGTGATGGTGAGGGTGACGGTGTGATGGTGAGGGTGACGGTGTGATGGTGAGGGTGTTGGGGTGTGATGGTGGGGCTGGTGGGGGTGTGATGGTGGGCTGGTGAGGGTGTGAGGGTGAGGCTGGTGAGGGTGTGATGGTGAGGGTGGTGAGGCTGGTGAGGGTGAGGGTGTGATGGTGAGGGTGACGGTGTGATGGTGAGGGTGACGGTGTGATGGTGAGGGTGTTGGGGTGTGATGGTGGGGCTGGTGGGGGTGTGATGGTGGGGCTGGTGAGGGTGTGATGGTGAGGCTGGTGAGGCTGGTGAGGGTGAGACTGGTGAGGGTGATGGTGAGGCTGGCGAGGGTGAGGGTGTGAGGGTGTGATGGTCAGGCTGGTGAGGGTGTGATGGTGAGGGTGACGGTGTGATGGTGAGGCTGGTGAGGGTGTGATGGTGAGGCTGGTGAGGGTGTGATGGTGAGGGTGACGGTGTGATGGTGAGGGTGACGGTGTGATGGTGAGGGTGTTGGGGTGTGATGGTGAGGGTGTTGGGGTGTGATGGTGGGGCTGGTGAGGGTGTGATGGTGAGGCTGGTGAGGGTGAGGCGGGTGAGGGTGAGGGTGTGATGGTGAGGCTGGTGAGGGTGTGAGGGTGTGATGGTGAGGGTGTCGGGGTGTGATGGTGAGGCTGGTGAGGGTGTGAGGGTGTGATGGTGAGGCTGGTGAGGGTGTGAGGGTAAGGGTGTGATGGTGAGGGTGTCGGGGTGTGATGGTGAGGCTGGCGAGGGTGAGGGTGTGAGGGTGAGGGTGTGATGGTAAGGCTGTGGAGGCTGGTGAGGGTGAGGGTGTGATGGTGAGGCTGGCGAGGGGAGGGTGTGAGGGTGAGGGTGTGATGGTGAGGGTGTCGGGGTGTGATGGTGAGAGTGTTGGGGTGAGGCTGGTGAGGGTTTGATGGTGAGGCTGGTGAGTGTGCGAGGGGGTGAAGCTGGTGAGGCTGGTGATGGTGAGGCTGATGAGGGTGTGATGGTGAGGCTGGTGATGGTGAGGCTGGTGATGGTGAGGGTGTGATGGTGAGGCTGGCGAGGCTGGTGAGGCTGGTGAGGGGGTGAGGATGGTGAGGGTGTGCGAGGCTGGTGAGGGTGTGCGAGGCTGGTGAGGGTGTGCGAGGCTGGTGAGGGTGTGCGAGGCTGGTGATGGTGTGCGAGGCTGGTGATGGTGAGGCTGGTGAGGCTGGTGATGGTGAGGGTGTGATGGTGAGGCTGGTGAGGCTGGTGAGGGGGTGAGGCTGGTGATGGTGAGGGTGTGATGGTGAGGGTGTGCGAGGCTGGTGAGGGTGTGCGAGGCTGGTGAGGGTGTGCGAGGGTTACCCACGTGCCACCTGCGGGCGGCAGCAGCTGGCACACATGCAGGTCCCAGCGGGCGCCGCGGTACAGCTCGGGCCGGGCGCCCGGGCCCGCAGGGCCACCACCACCCGCGGCACCCTCCCTCCCTCGCCGCCTCCACCTCCTCGTCGTCCACCTCCTCGTCCACCTCCACGCGAACCCTCACCTCGGGGCACTCCACTGGGCTGGGGCAGCGAAGACGCGTGTCTGGTGAGATGCGTGTGTGTGACGCGGTGCGTGTGACGAGCTGTGTGTGTGTAGAGGTGTGTGACGAGATGTGTGAAGAGGCGTGTGTGTGACGAGGTGTGTGTGACGTGGTGTGTGACGATGTGTGTGTTGAGGTGTGTGTGTGTTGAGGTGTGTGTGTGATGTGGTGTGTGTGTTGAGGTTTGTGACGAGGTGTGTGTGACGAGGTGTGCGGGAGTGGTGGTCGTGGTTACTTATGCCCCCACTGAAGACGAACATCCGTGGAGGGATGCGGGCAAGGCCGATGAGTCAGATGCCTTCTATGACCTCCTGTCACAGGTTCTGGCTTAAGTGGCCCCTCGGGATAGAGTCATCTTGTTGGGTGACTTCAATGCCCGAGTTGGTCATGATGCTGGCACCTGGTCTGGAGTGATTGGAAGGCATGGGCCAGATCAGCTCAATAACAATGGCAGGAGGCTGCTAGATTTGTGTGCAGCCCATGGCCTTGATTACCGACACGCTGTTCCGGCATCGGCGCATCCACACAACATCATGGATGCATCCCGGTTCCAAGCAAGAACATCTGCTGGACTACATAGTGACGGAACAGCGGATGCGGGCCCATGTCCTTGACACCAGGACCTACCGTGGAGCTGATCTGCCCACTGACCATCTGTAAGATGCGCCTGCCATTCTTCCACTCCGGTGGTGGGTGTACACCCAGGACCCCATTCAAACCCTTAGTGGCATGGTCTCAGCTGATGAAAGTTGCAAGCGAGAATTTCATCATCACTTGCAGCTGGGGTTGGCATTGTCCCCCACTCCTGATGTTGAGGGGAAATGGGCGAGGTTTAGAACTGTGGCTCATACAGCTGCAATGGCTGCTTTGGGTCCACGGTCCAGACTTCCTCAGAGACCCTGGCTGACAGAGAAGGTATTCAGCCTGGCTGAGAAAAAGCGACAGGCCCACTCCCATCGGCTACAGCATCCCACGTTGGAAGAATGAGGAGGCTTACCACAGCCTTCGCTTGGAGGTTCGGAGAGCCGTGAGGCGCTGCAAGGATGGGTGGTGATCGCGGGTTACTGAGGAAATGGACTTTCGCGACCAATATTATTCATAATAACGTTTTTGGGTTAGATGATGCTGGATGCAATTACCAGCGAAACGTCGTACTCAAAAATTGTAAATGTTGTGGTTTCACGCTTCAACACACCGGTGGGCTAAAGCAGTGAACTATTTGTCTTTAGTCAACGTGACACTTTTTTGCTGATTGGCCGTGTCGGGTGGTGGAGGGTTAAGACACATTTATAAATAACGCAATCTAACCCAAAAACTTTATTATTAATTATGAGGAGATGGAGTCTGCCTCAGTGGCCCACGATCACAATTCGCTCTTTAATTCCATCAAAAAAGTAACCTGCAGCGCCACACCTATTACCATCAATAGGGGAAAGAATGGTGATCCAAGGTTTGCAGATTTGCTGAGCATTTCTATGAGGTCCTGGGGGAGGGGAAATTCCTCAGCCTGGAAACATCATGGGACAAAGTGGGGATGACCCTGCTGAGGCTGCGGTGCCTCAAATATTGGAGGAGGAAGTCACCCCTTGTGAGTGGCTGGCTGAGGTGCCATCTGTTGAGGAAGTAATGAAGGCGATCCAGAGTCTGAGACCAGGAAAGGCACCGGGCAGAGATGATCTCCCAAGTGAAATGCTGAGGGAGGGTGGCGTTTGTGCGCAGACTGCCCTACATGACATCATAACAACAGTCTAGACCACAGGACTGGTTCCGCAGGATTGGAAGGATGCCCTGGTGGTCCCCCTCTTTAAGAAGGGGGACCGCACAGACTGTAACAACTACAGGGGCATCTCACTCCTCAGTGTGCCAGGAAAGGTTCTGGCAAGGATTATTCAACATCACCTTGCTAGGCACGCTGAGGAGAGGCTTGCGGAGCCCCAATGCGGTTTCAAGAAAGGGCGGTCCTGCGCAGATGCCATATTTTCTGTCCGTCTGCTACAGCAGAGGTATAGGGAATTCCAACAAGACCTACATCTCTGCTTTATAGACCTGGTCAAGGCCTATGATACCATCAGTAGGCCTGGGCTCTGGGTTGTTCTTCGTGCTTTCGGAGTCCCTGACCCTCTGCTCACGCTCATTAAGGACCTTCATGATGGTGAGCGGGCCCGGGTAAAACTACGTGGCCGGGAGTCAGAGCCAGTCCCTGTTCACTTTGGGGTGTGACAGGGATGTCCTCTGGCTCCCACATTATTTAATATCTATTTTGACCGCATTGTTCGTGAAGCCTTCAATAGCTGTACCGGAGGAATTTCCATTTGGTACAGATACAATGGGAGGCTGATCGATGCCGGGTGTGGTCAAGGGATGGCTCCCTATTGCTCAACCACGTTATGTATGCCGATCTGGTAATTGCTGCTCACTCAGAGGAGGAGTTGGAGGCGCTGCTGCTGAACCTGGAGCTTGCCACCAAGAGGTGGGGCCTTACCATCAGCCCCACCAAAACTAAGCACCCACCTGGATATTTTGTACCATCGGACACTCCTCCCCCACAACTCCAATTGGTGATAGGACAGTTGCGGAGAGAGTGGAGAGTTTCCCATACCTTGGCAGTGTGCTCATGACCGGCTCCTGTTTAACAGCAGAGGTCTCACTCCAAATCAGTCGAGCGGCATTATCTTTTCATCGGTTGCGTAACCCTGTGTGGAAGCTACCTGGTCTATCACTTTGTACGAAGCTTCAGGTCTTCTCGGCCACGGTCATTCCCTCCTCTACGCTTGCGAAACGTGGACCCCCCTAATGGAACATCAGTCGACCCGTGGCACCTGGGTCTGCCCCGAATGCGGGTGTTGTTGTTGTGTGACGCGGTGTGTGACGCGGTGTGCGTGTGTCTCGTACTGTCATCGAGTGGTCTGAAGAACTTGGAGAGCCCCCAGCAAGGCGCCCCGCCCCCAGTGGGGGGCCCCCGCCCCCAGTGGGGGGCCCCCCTGCACGCGGGCGCGGTAGCGCTCGGCGGGTGGCGCAGCTCCAGGGGGCAGCGCAGCACCCCCTGGCCCCCGCAGCGCGCCACCTCCGTCCACGATTGCCCGTTCCTGACAACACGCACACAACACGCACATCACGCACACACACAACACACACAAAACACACAACACACACATCACGCACACACACACACACAACACACAACATACACAACACGCACACAACACACACAACACGCACACACACACAACACACACAACACACACACACACAACACACACAACACGCACAACACACAACACACACATCACGCACACAACACGCACACACACACACAACACACACAACACATACAACACACACAACACACACAACACACACATCACGCACACACACACAACACACACACACAACACGCACACAACACACACACAACACACACACAACACACACAACACGCACACAACACACACACACACATCACGCACACACACACACAACACGCACAACACGCACACACACACACAACACGCACAACACGCAAACACACAACACACACAACACGCACACACACAACACACACAACACACACACAACACACACATCACGCACACACACACACAACACGCACACAACACACACACATCACACACACACCACACACATCACGCACACACACACACACAACACGCACACAACACACACATCACGCACACACACACAACACACACATCACGCACACACACACACAACACACACACAACACGCACACACACACAACATACACACATCACACACATCACACATCACGCACACACACATCACGCACACACACACAACACACAACACACACATCACGCACACACACAACACACACACAACACACACACACACAACACGCACAACACACAACACCACACACACACAACACACACACAACACACACACACGCACACACACAACACGCACAACACACACACAACACACACACATCACGCACACACACACAACACACACACAACACACAACACGCACACACACACACATCACACACAACACGCACACACAACACACACACACACAACACGCACACAACACGCACACACAACACCACACACACAACACACG
>MU249766.1:0-37500 GCA_018977245.1 Lethenteron camtschaticum | reverse complement strand
TGGTGTCAGTGTGTAGTGTGATAGTGAGGCACGTGTTGCGTGGTGTCAGTGTGTAGTGTGATAGTGAGGCACGTGTTGCATGGTGTCAGTGTGTAGTGTGATAGTGAGGCACGTGTTGCGTGGTGTCAGTGTGTAGTGTGATAGTGAGGCACGTGTTGCGTGGTGTCAGTGTATAGTGTGATAGTGAGGCACGTGTTGTGTGGTGTCAGTGTGTAGTGTGATAGTGAGGCACGTGTTGCGTGGTGTCAGTGTGTAGTGTGATAGTGAGGCACGTGTTGCGTGGTGTCAGTGTGTAGTGTGATAGTGAGGCACGTGTTGCGTGGTGTCAGTGTGTAGTGTGATAGTGAGGCGCGTGTTGTGTGGTGTCAGTGTGTAGTGTGATAGTGAGGCACGTGTTGCGTGGTGTCAGTGTGTAGTGTGATAGTGAGGCACGTGTTGTGTGGTGTCAGTGTGTAGTGTGATAGTGAGGCGCGTGTTGTGTGGTGTCAGTGTGTAGTGTGATAGTGAGGCACGTGTTGCGTGGTGTCAGTGTGTAGTGTGATAATGAGGCACGTGTTGCGTGGTGTCAGTGTGTAGTGTGATAGTGAGGCGCGTGTTGTGTGGTGTCAGTGTGTAGTGTGATAGTGAGGCACGTGTTGCGTGGTGTCAGTGTGTAGTGTGATAGTGAGGCACGTGTTGCGTGGTGTCAGTGTGTAGTGTGATAGTGAGGCACGTGTTGTGTGGTGTCAGTGTGTAGTGTGATAGTGAGGCACGTGTTGCGTGGTGTCAGTGTGTAGTGTGATAGTGAGGCGCGTGTTGCGTGGTGTCAGTGTGTAGTGTGATAGTGAGGCACGTGTTGCGTGGTGCAGTGTGTAGTGTGATAGTGAGGCACAGCGTGTTGCGTGGTGTCAGTGTGTAGTGTGATAGTGAGGCGCGTGTTGCGTGGTGTCAGTGTGTAGTGTGATAGTGAGGCACGTGTTGCGTTGTGTCAGTGTGTAGTGTGATAGTGAGGCACGTGTTGCGTGGTGTCAGTGTGTAGTGTGATAGTGAGGCACGTGTTGCGTGGTGTCAGTGTGTAGTGTGATAGTGAGGCACGTGTTGTGTGGTGTCAGTGTGTAGTGTGATAGTGAGGCACGTGTTGCGTGGTGTCAGTGTGTAGTGTGATAGTGAGGCACGTGTTGTGTGGTGTCAGTGTGTAGTGTGATAGTGAGGCACGTGTTGTGTGGTGTCAGTGTGTAGTGTGATAGTGAGGCACGTGTTGCGTGGTGTCAGTGTGTAGTGTGATAGTGAGGCACGTGTTGCGTGGTGTCAGTGTGTAGTGTGATAGTGAGGCACGTGTTGTGTGGTGTCAGTGTGTAGTGTGATAGTGAGGCACGTGTTGCGTGGTGTCAGTGTGTAGTGCGATAGTGAGGCACGTGTTGTGTGGTGTCAGTGTGTAGTGTGATAGTGAGGCACGTGTTGCGTGATGTCAGTGTGTAGTGTGATAGTGAGGCACGTGTTGCGTGGTGTCAGTGTGTAGTGTGATAGTGAGGCACGTGTTGCGTGGTGTCAGTGTGTAGTGTGATAGTGAGGCACGTGTTGCGTGGTGTCAGTGTGTAGTGTGATAGTGAGGCACGTGTTGTGTGGTGTCAGTGTGTAGTGCGATAGTGAGGCACGTGTTGCGTGGTGTCAGTGTGTAGTGTGATAGTGAGGCACGTGTTGTGTGGTGTCAGTGTGTAGTGTGATAGTGAGGCACGTGTTGTGTGGTGTCAGTGTGTAGTGTGATAGTGAGGCGCGTGTTGCGTGGTGTCAGTGTGTAGTGTGATAGTGAGGCACGTGTTGCGTGGTGTCAGTGTGTAGTGTGATAGTGAGGCACGTGTTGCGTGGTGTCAGTGTGTAGTGTGATAGTGAAGCACGTGTTGCGTGGTGTCTGTGTGTAGTGTGATAGTGAGGCACGTGTTGCGTGGTGTCAGTGTGTAGTGTGATAGTGAGGCACGTGTTGCGTGGTGTCAGTGTGTAGTGTGATAGTGAGGCACGTGTTGTGTTAAAAGTGACATCCCCCTCCACCGCCCCCCGTGATAGTGACGCCCCATCGCGCATTCGACGTTTCTCCTGCACGGCGTCCATGCCGCAGCCTGTATCCACAGTGGTAGTAGCAGTGGTAGTAGTAGTGGTAGTAACACGTGTTGTAGTGGTAGTAGCAGTGGTAGTAGTAGTAGTAGTAGCGGTAGTAGTAGCGGTAGTAGTAGTAGTGGTAGTAGCAGTGGTAGTAGTAGTAGTGGTAGTAGCAGTGGTAGTAGCGGTAGTAGTAGCGGTAGTAGTAGTAGTGGTAGTAGCAGTGGTAGTAGTAGTAGTGGTAGTAGCAGTGGTAGTAGCGGTAGTAGTAGCGGTAGTAGTAGTAGTGGTAGTAGCAGTGGTAGTAGTAGTAGTGGTAGTAGCAGTGGTAGTAGCGGTGGTAGTAGCGGTAGTAGTAGTAGTGGTAGTAGCAGTGGTAGTAGTAGTGGTAGTAACAGTGGTAGTGGTAGTAGCAGTGGTAGTGGGTAGTAGTAGCGGTAGTAGCAGTGGTAGTAGTAGTGGTAGTAACAGTGGTAGTGGTAGTAGTAGTGGTAGTAGTAGTGGTAGTAGTAGTGGTAGTAGTAGTGGTAGTAGTAGTGGTAGTAGCAGTGGTAGTAGCAGTGGTAGTGGTAGTAGTAGTGGTAGTAGTGGTAGTAGTGGTAGTAGCAGTGGTAGTGGTAGTAGTAGTGGTAGTAGCAGTGGTAGTAGCAGTGGTAGTGGCAGTGGTAGTGGTAGTAGTAGTGGTAGTAGTAGTGGTAGTAGTGGTAGTGGTAGTAGTAGTAGTGGTAGTAGTAGTGGTAGTAGTAGTGGTAGTAGTGGTAGTGGTAGTAGTGGTAGTGGTAGTAGTAGTGGTAGTAGTAGTAGTAGCAGTGGTAGTGGTAGTAGTAGCAGTGGCAGTTGTAGTAGTGGTAGTAGTGGTAGTAGCAGTGGTAGTGGTAGTAGTAGTGGTAGTAGTAGTGGTAGTAATAGTGGTAGTAGTAGTGGTAGTAGTAGTGGTAGTAGTAGTGGTAGTAGCAGTTGTAGTAGTGGTAGTAGTGGTAGTAGTAGTGGAAGTAGCAGTGGTAGTGGTAGTAGTGGTAGTGGTAGTAGTAGTGGTAGTAGTAGTAGTAGCAGTGGTAGTGGTAGTAGTAGCAGTGGCAGTTGTAGTAGTGGTAGTAGTGGTAGTAGCAGTGGTAGTGGTAGTAGTAGTGGTAGTAGCAGTGGTAGTGGTAGTAGTAGCAGTGGCAGTTGTAGTAGTGGTAGTAGCAGTGGTAGTGGTAGTAGTAGTGGTAGTAGCAGTGGTAGTGGTAGTAGTAGCAGTGGCAGTTGTAGTAGTGGTAGTAGTGGTAGTAGCAGTGGTAGTGGTAGTAGTAGTGGTAGTAGTAGTGGTAGTAGCAGTGGTAGTGGTAGTAGTAGTGGTAGTAGTAGTGGTAGTAGCATTTGTAGTAGTGGTAGTAGTGGTAGTAGTAGTGGAAGTAGCAGTGGTAGTAGCGAGAGAAGGGCGACAGGGAGGCGTCTGACCGCCGGTGAGCGAGCGAGTGAGCTGGTGACTCGGTGAGTGCCGGGTCGGCCATCAACTCCCACTGCCGCCACGGTGGCGAGGAGATGTTAACTACCTCGCCAGGTATACAGGAGGTCGTGGGTTCGATCCCAACCCTGACTCCTGCCTGTATATTTGGAGTTTGCGTGTCTCTCTCTCATCATCATCACGGTGGCTAGGAGATGTTAACTACCTCGCCTGGTCTACAGGAGGTCGTGGGTTCGATCCCAACCCTGACTCCTGCTGCTGTATATTTGGAGTTTGCGTGTCTCTCTCTCATCATCATCACGGTGGCGAGGAGATGTTAACTACCTCGTCTGGTATATAGGAGGTCGTGGGTTGGATCCCGACTTTGACGCCTGCTGCTGTAAATTTGGAGTTTGAGTGTCTCTCTCCCGTGGTCGCGTGCGTGGATTTTTCTCCGGGTCCTCCGGTTTTCCCCCCTCCAACATTTAGAATCAACAGCACGTGTTTAGAGCACAGCGTGCTTCAATTTTTTTTAACATGGGACTATCGCTTTTTTATGGAAAAAGAACGGATAATACACTGATAACGTGATAACAAATGTAATGTTAGTAGCTTCAAAGAGTCTCCACTCGTTCGCCATCGTCGTCAACTCGTGCCTGGAATCGTCTCCAGGTGGTCTCCAGAGCCGGCGGCGGCACGTTCCTGCGGTAATTGTTGCCAATTCTCAGCAGTGTGAACATTCGTTGAAGCGCACTCCTTATTTAGCTGCGACAATACATTTCCACGCGACGACGACGACGACGAGCCACTTATAATAATAAAGGGGTTTTTCCCTTTTTTCTGGAAACAAAACTGAAACATTTTACAAGGATTCACGTCTGCATTCACCACAATACTTGCGGTCAAATGTAAACAAAAAATACTCTGATAATATATGCATTGTCCTTGAAACTGATTGGTCCACACCAGAGACAGCTTTCTTTTGATCCTCGACCCAATTGGTGCTCGGCCAGAGGACGCTAAAAGGCGTCCACAGCTCCAAGACAATGCACCGTCAAAGTAATGAGAGCTGGGGTGAGCATCTACATCATTAGACCTCCTTTGCCAGTACCAAGATATGCTCACCCGAGCCCTCATTACCTTGATAGTGCAGCATTGTCTGTGAGCTGTGCGCCTTTTGGCGTCCTCTGGTCGAGCACCAATTGAGAGGAGGCTCAAAAGAAAGCCGCCTCTGGTGTGGACCAATCAGTTTCAAGGACAATGCATATTTTTTTTCACCTGAGGACGACTGCTTGTGTTGGCCGAAACGTCGTGAGAATTGTATTTTATTATGTTTTATTTTTATTATTTCCCGTCTACGTGACTTTACCGAAAGAACCAAGAAGACAATGCATAGATTAGCAGAGTGTGTTTTTTGTTTGCATTTTGACTGCAAGTATTGTGGTTAATGCAGGGATGAATCCTCGTAAAAAGGTTTCAGTTTTGTTGCCAGAAAAAAGGGGGGAAACCCTCTTATTATATTTTGGTACTGGCAAAGGAGGTTTAATGATGACGAGCCACTTCTTTGGGCTATCATGAGTGAGCGCCAGGCCGCTCCTGAAAGCGAGTTCACGTAGCCCCGGTGTGGGCCTTACCCTGCTGGTCAAATAACAATGACAGTCAAATAACGAGACTCGTAGGGATGGGATATGAACGCACCACGGAGCTCACGATTTAAATGCCGCTGGCTGCTGCTGCTGGGTTGGCAGTGGTGGTGCACGGCACAGCCGACAGTGACTCAACGCGTTCATCAATGAACGCCGCGACGTTTCGGGCAATGACCCTGCTTCACGTCACCGCAGATGTGGCATCAGCGTTCCACGTGGGAGGCCGCGCTTTGCCGAGAAGTTTGTGGGGGGGTGGAGAGGGGGCGGTGGGGAAGGAGAGGGGCAGTTGCGGGGGGGCAGTGAGGGAGGGGCTGTGGGGAGGGGCTGAGGGGGGCTGTGGGAGGGAGGGGCTGTGGGGAGGGTGGGCGAGGGGAGGGCTGAGGGGAGGGCTGAGGGGAGGGAGGGGCTGCGGGGAGGGGCGGGGCTGCGGGGAGGGGTGCTCGCTGTGTTTCTCGGAACAACAGAAGCAGCAGCAGGAGGCGGGGCCCGTGCTGGTGACGTCACGGCGCGAATGACGCATTCCCGTCAACAACTCGCAGGGGCGGCACACACACGTGTACACACACACACGTGTACACACACACACACACGTGTGTGTGTGTACACGTGTGTGTGTGTGTGTATACATGTGTGTGTATACCGTGTGTGTGTGTACACACGTGTACACACACACACGTGTACACACACGTGTATACACACACGTGTATACACACACANGTGTACACACACACACACGTCACACACACACGCGTCACACACACACACANGTGTACACACACACACGTGTACACACACACACGCGTACACACACACACGTGCACACACACNTGTACACACACGCGTGTACACACACACGTGTACACACACACACGTGTACACACACACACGTGTACACACAAACACACACACGAGTACACACACTCACGTGTACACACACACGTGTATACACACACGTGTACACAAATATCCCCCGTATAAGCTTAACAGACTGCAGGGGCAAGTGCTGTTAGCGAGCACCTATGAAGGCCGGCACGGCACACGAGGGGGTGGGTGGCCAGCACCACGCCCGGCCGCCTTTGTCTCCCAGTGGCGATGTTTACACACCGTACCCGGTACTCATTTGAGGCTGAGTCGACCTAGGGGAGGCCCAGGACCGGTTCAGAGAATCGTCACCGTTGAGGGCCGTGAGCGGGAATCGAACTCGGGCCGCCAGGTTCGGAGCGCAGCGCGCTAACCGCTGCGTGGTCTTGTCTCCCCCCTAGGTCGACCCAGCCTAAAATGAGTACAGCTGTACCTGGTGCGGGGTGTGGGGAGACAAAGGCGGCCGGGCGTGGTGCTGACCACCCTCCCCTCGTGTGCCGTGCCGGCCTTCACAGGTGCTGCTCGCTAACAGCACTTGCCCCAACAGCCTGTCGCAGGCTGTACGGGGCGTCTTTGTGTGTGCGGGTCGCGGGCCGTCTCACCTGGGTGCACAGCTGCCGTGGCGACGGTGCGGCTCGTGGCGACGACGGTGATGATGGCGACGACGATGATCGCATGGAGGGAGATCGCGAGGCGAGCCATGGATTTGCGGGCGTGTTCCTCCTCCTCCTCCTGCCCCTCCCGCGATGTCTCCAGGCTCGTCCCAACTCGGAGTGGGAGCGTCTTCCTCTCGTCGTCTCCAGCGCAGTTCCTTCCCTTCCCGTAATATAGCGCGTGTCGGTGTGTGTGTGTAGGTATGTGTAGGTGTGTGTGTGTGTAGGTGTGTGTAGGTGTGTGTAGGTGTAGGTGTGTGTGTGTAGGTGTGTGTGTAGGTGTGTGTGTGGGTGTGTTGTAGGTGTGTGTANGTGTGTGTGTANGTGTGTAGGTGTGTGTGTAGGTGTGTCGGTGTGTGTGTAGGTATGTATGGTGTGTGTGTAGGTGTGTGTGTAGGTGTGTGTGTGTATGTGGTGTGTGTGTAGGTGTGTGTAGGTGTGTGTGNGGTGTGTGTGTGTAGGTGTGTGTGTAGGTGTGTGTGTGTGTGTGTGTGTAGGTGTGTGTGTAGGTGTGTGNAGGTGTGTGTTAGGTGTGTGTGNAGGTGTGTGTGTAGTGTGTGTGTGTGTGTCGGTGTGTGTATTCACGTGTATGTATGCCATGGTGTTACATGCGAGTGGGGAGCGGTGGCGCAGTGGTTAGCGCGTGCACGACTCACCGGCGACCGACTTCGATTCTCGCTCTCGGCCAACGCTTTTCTGAACCAGTCCTTACCCCCCCCCCAGGTCGACTCAGCCTCAAATGAGTACCTGTTGCGGTGTGTTAACATCGCCGCTGGGGAGACAAAGGCGGCCGGGCGTGGTGCTGGCCACCCACCCCACGTGTAGCTCTTGCCTTAACGGTCTGTGTTTCTGTGCCAGTGTGTGCGCGTGCCTCTGTGTGCATGACGTGTAGGTGGCGCGTGCGCGTTTACCTGCGTGTCCGTGTACCGCGTGCACGCGCGTCGTCTCGAGTGGACGCCTCGCTCCGCTCGCCTCGCCCGACTGAGCAAGCGAGCTCGACGGAGCCCCAATAGTCATCGACTCTTGGGGCTGATGACTAAGCCCCCCCCCCCCCACTTAACCCCGCTGCCCTCGAGGGCTCGGCCACGCGACATTTGAGTGAGAAAATTCCCAGCGCCACCCGGAGCAGCTCCCGGCAGGAGGAGTGAGAATGTGAGGGCGTGAGTCGACAGACTGAACGAGTTGCGTGCGGGTCTCTGTGTGTGTGTACAATCAGCGCTTGCCCCGACAGTCTGTGGAGGCTACACGGGGGACGTTTGTACGTGTATGTGGAGCGGTAGTGTGGTGGTTAGCGCGCTGCGGTGCGAACCTGGCGACCCGACTACGATTCCCGCTCACAGCCAGCACCAGTGACGATTATCTGAACCGGTCCTGGATCTTCTCTAAGTCGACTCAGCCTCAAATGAGTACCTGGTGTGTAAACATTCCCCTTTGGAGACAAAGGCGGCCGGGCGTGGTGCTCGCCAACCACCCCCTCGTGTGTGCCGTACCGGCCTTCATCGGTGCTACTCGCTAACAGCACTTGCCCCAATAGTATGTCAAAGGCTATACGGGGGATCTTTGTCTTTGTGCACTCAACCGAGGGGGTGCCCAGAATCAGACATCGCTCGCCACTGGTGTGAGAGCCGTGTGGTTAGGAGTTGAAGTCAGCTGGCCGCAGCCTCAATGGCCTGCGGACAGCGCCGCTGGGCGGCTGGAACGCAGAGGGATGGTGGTCGTCCTCTGCGGAGGAGGGAGTCTCGTGAAGGACGCCGCTCCTTGGGCAGTTGGAGGCAGTCGCCCTCCAACCACAACGGGAGACAGAGGAGCGACGCTCACAACAACGAGCGGCTGAAACGCCACACGTTGGCGCAGTGGGGGCACGAGGGCTGAACGATTAATCGATTTCAAATCGAAATCGCAGTTTGAAACAATGCGATTAGCAAATCGCAAAGGCTGCGATTTTAAAAGTCCTCTTACTTTACCATTGGAATAGTTTTTTATTAGTATAACTGTATTTATTTCACTTAACAATGTGTCTATTTTTATTTGATTTATTTCAATTACTAAATACATGTTGGAAGCAATTAAAATATTTTAAGTTCTCATCCTTGCATTAGAATATATAGAGCAGTTCATATTTTGATGGTATCATGTGGTAATGCTCCATCACACGTTTTAAATCTATTACACAGTGACTATTGAACTGAAGCTTGACTTAAACAAATGTAATCGCAAATCAAATCACAATATCTGTCAGAAAAATCGCAATTAGGCATTTTCCACAACTCCTTCAGCCCTAGGGGTCAGGGTGGTGGATCTGCCAGTCGTCTCGGTCGGTCAAGCCATGGCACCTGGGTCTGTCCCTAGGGTCACGGGTGGTGCATCTGCCAGTCGTCTCGGTCGGTCAAGCCATGGCACCTGGGTCTGTCCCTAGGGGTCACGGGTGGTGCATCTGCCAGTCGCCTCGGTCGGTCAAGCCATGGCACCTGGGTCTGTCCCTAGGGGTCACGGGTGGTGCATCTGCCAGTCGTCTCGGTCGGTCAAGCCATGGCACCTGGGTCTGTCCCTAGGGGTCACGGGTGGTGCATCTGCCAGTCGCCTCGGTCGGTCAAGCCATGGCACCTGGGTCTGTCCCTAGGGGTCACGGGTGGTGCATCTGCCGGTCGCCTCGGTCGGTCAAGCCATGGCACCTGGGTCTGTCCCGTGACCCCTGCCAGCATCGAGCCTCCCACGACGCTCCGACTGCCCTCACGAGCCTGGCGCAAGTGCAACTCCTGCGGCGAAGGGCGACTGTAGTTGTCGTCCATGTGGCTATGTCGTTTGTTAACATCGCTACTGGGGAGACAAAGGCGGCCGGGCGTGGTGCTGGCTACCCACCTCCTCGTGTAGCTTGCAGCACTTGCCTCAAAGGTCCATTAAGACTCTATGGAGGACCTCTGTCTTTCGTGTGCAAGTGTGTCTCTCTCTGTGTATACGAACGTGTAGGTGGTACGTGTGCGTTTACCTGTGTGTCCGTGTAGGGGTGCACGTGCGTCGTCTACACTGTGTGAGCAGCAGAGGCCTCAACTCCGCTTCCGTCGGGTGCCCATTCGCTCTGCATCAGCTGCGGAAGTAACGCTGCCCGCGGAGTCCGCTGTGCCCAGAAGCGTCCCTTTGGCTACGGCGAATCGAGACGATCGCCCGGGCCCCGCGCCTTGGGAGGGAGGGGGGCGCGGTGTCAGGTGTAATGCTTCAGGTTCAGTTCGAAGGCGCCGAGGCCCCCGCTCCACGGAGGGCCCTGAACGCAGACGGCGCGAAGCGAGCTCCCTCCCGTGGGCTTTGCGGAGGAGCCGACGTCCCCTGTCTCGCCACGAGACGCCGCGAAAGCAAAGCGTGAGATCCGCCGGTTCCGGCTGCGTGGGATCGAGTGTTGTCCCCTCGCGCGCGTGGATCTTCTCCGCGTGCTCCGGGTTCTTCACACGCACGTGCATAATAAACACGCCCAGGAGCGCCTGGAAGCAGCGGTTCTTGATTCTTATTGCAGCCTTGCACCTCTTTGGTTTTCAGTCGTTAAAAAAGATGTATAATGTTAAAGAACCGAGAAAGACATTGATGAAACAAAGTAAGTTGTAACGTACGTGCCGTGCTTAATTCGTGTATCGATGATTTACCTTCTAAACACAAATCTGGCCGTGTCTCGCTACCCCCAGAGAGGGCACCAGGCACGTGCAGGGGTGCGTGGTGCACTCCGAGCTAAGAAACCGCTGCCTTCGAGGGCTCCATGTGTCGCAAGCAGAGAGAAGGGCGGCAATGAGTGTGGCCGAGACGGCCCGGAGCGTTGCTTGGAGCCACAGGCCTCAGGTCGCTTCCACGTAGCAGCGGTTCGCGGCCGCAAATATAATGCAGCTCGACTGAGTCGGAGTGAGACCTCTGCTGCCAAACCAGAGCTGGTCATACGCACACTGTCCAGGTAATCTCTACACAGCTGCCCCATCACTCATGGGAGTTGAGGTGGTGGAGTGTTTGATGACATAGAATACCCAGGCAGGTGCTTTGTGTTGTGTGTGTGGGTGAGGCTGATGATAAGGCCTCATCTCTTAGTAGCACGCTCCAGGTTCAGCGGTCGCGTCTCCAACTAATTCTCAGAGTGAGCAGCAATCATCGGCAGACTCAGCATGGTTGACCAATAGGGAGCCGTCACTTGACCGCACCCGGGCATCCCACTGTCTCTACCAGATGTAAATGTGTAGAGAAGTTCCGACGGACGTACTCGGAGACGGAGGTAAGTTAGGGGCTTCCGCCAGGGTTTATTACTCTTGGTCAATACTACACAGGGTACACAACTCCCAGGGGCTAGGGTCCTACTCTGAGTCTGGGTCCCTGCCGGCTAGCTCCGGTCTCTTCGGCTACCACCGGCTTCTCCCCAGACTCCCTATTTGATCCCTCTCACTATCCCTGGTTCCCTCTTCACCCTGTTTACTATCCCCGTTCCTATAGTGACCCCGCTTACGTCACGGGGTCTCCCTTAATACCCTCGAGGGTGATCACGTGCACTGCCCAGCACGTGCGACCCCACGTCCCGTGATGTCACCGCACCGGACAGCGCACGCGACGCCACCACTCTCCTCTACTCCTCTACATCACCCCCCCTGTGAAAAAAATTCAGCCGACTCGGCTGTAAACAATAAAAAGTAGAGGAGTCCCAGAACCACAAACCAACATATTCACAACCAACCGACAACATCCAGGCAGCATGACAACAATCAATCAAATTTCAAAACTTTGAAACTCTCATCACGCGCTGCCATCAATACAAAGGCGGAATCCCGATGGCCCAGACAACACACACCAACAAACAACAATTGAACAATTGAGCAGCCCAGACAAAACACACCAAAACGGACAATTGGGCAGTCTTAGACAAAACACGCCAACATAACACAATTGAGCGATGAGGGCTGGAGGCCGACGGCAGCGTTTCCACAGGCCATCAACAGAGCGCACGCCTCCCCATGTGGCACGAATCGCCAGGGCAGGCACCGTGCCAGCTAGTGACAGGCCCCGGGAGAGCCGCAGCAGCCCAGCAGCCCAACGCAGCTCCTGCCAGGCGCGCGCCGGCCGAGCGGCGGCTCCTGCTGCCCATGCCGCGGCAAGATGCAGAGCCGCGGCGTCGGCATGGCAACGCCAGGCACCGCGAGGTGCGGGCCGCGTCGTCGCCGGCGGCCCCACCGCGATCGCGGCAAAATAGCAGCCTGGTGCGGCGTCGCCGGCGGCAAAACCCGCATGCACAGCGAGGTGCGGTGCCCCGGCGTGACCCTCGGCCCACCCCGCGGCCGCGGCAACTATAGCAGCCGCGGTGGCGGGCGCGCCAAACCCCGCAGGCACGGCGATGCTCGGAACCGCGGCAACTTCCGCGGCATCGTGAGGAGCCGCGGCAGCGATGCACGGGGCCACGGCGACACCCGCAGCGTACCCCGCCAGCGCGGCGATGGCCGGAACCACGGCGGCACCCTCAGCAACTCCCGTGGTGCGGCGAGGTGTGGAGCCCCGGACGTACCTGGGGCTCCCCGGCGGGCGCAGCATGGTGCGGAGCTGTGGCATCGCCGCTGGCAGACCCCGCGCGCGGTGTGGCGCGAAGTCGCGGCGGCACCCACGGTGGACAACGGCGTCGCAGTTGCCATGGCAGCCATGGCGCCGACGTGCGGCGTCGCATGAACAATGGCCGCCACCTGCAGCGTCGCAGTTAAATGGCGGCCGCCTGAGGCGCCCCAACCAACATGGCCGCCGCTGGCGACGTCGCAGGCAAAATAGCCAGCTGGGGCGTCGCGGCGAAGATGGCGCCGCCTCTCGCGGCGTCCCGGCAGTTGACAGTTGCTCCCATCCCGAGTGCGGACCGGGAGGACCCAACTTCGCCTCCGCGATGTCGAGACGGCGCAGAGCTGCGCGATCGCCTGCAGGAGCTGCCTCAGCAGGTCTGCAGGGGTGCTCCCCGTCTCCAGCGGTGGTGGCGGCGAGCTGGCACCCCGCCCGTCGTCTTCTCGGGGCCTGTCACCGGAGCCCCGGACTCCGGGGTCACTGCCGAAGCCTCCTCCCCGCCGTCTTCATCCTCCGATCGTCCCGTCGCTGGGTTCTTGCGCTCCGCTCCCGATGTAAACATTGTAGCAGCAGTGCAGACACTCTGACACCAGTTGTAGAGAAGTTCCGACGGACGTACTCGGAGACGGAGGTAAGTTAGGGGCTTCCGCCAGGGTTTATTACTCTTGGTCAATACTACACAGGGTACACAACTCCCAGGGGCTAGGGGTCCTACTCTGAGTCTGGGTCCCTGCCGGCTAGCTCCGGTCTCTCTCTCGTGTCGGATCGTGGAGTCTGCCGACTCCACCGACCGGAGAGAGAAGCACCTCTTCGGCTACCACTGGCTTCTCCCCAGACTCCCTATTTGATCCCTCTCACTATCCCTGGTTCCCTCTTCACCCTGTTTACTATCCCCGTTCCTATAGTGACCCGCTTACGTCACGGGGTCTCCCTTAATACCCTCTGAGGCGTGACATCACGTGCACTGCCCAGCACGTGCGACCCCACGTCCCGTGATGTCACCGCACCGGACAGCGCACGCGACGCCACCACTCTCCTCTACTCCTCTACATCACCCCCCCTGTGAACGGCTGTGGACAACTTCTGGGGCCAGGTGGCCACAGAGGATGTGAAGGTCGTGCAGGGGCCAGGCGACATCGCCGCCGCGCCCCGACGTGGACAGGGAATGGCTCCGACTCTTGGCCACGCAACTTTCACCCGGGGCCTGCCCGCCATCACGACTGTGAGCGGAGGGCCGGTGAATCTCCATCGACCCTGGCCAGGCCAATAACGCAGAGGCGTAGTCGGCAGGTCCTCTTGAGATGCCCCACAACCTCTGCTGTAGCACACGGGCCGAGACTGTGGTGTCCGTGAACACCGCTCCGATCTGACACCAAATCTGAACTCCGCCAGCCTCTCCTCGGTGCGCTACGGGCCACAGTGATGTTGGATGATCCTCGCCAGAGCCTTCCTCAGCACGTGGTTTGGCCAGGAGACGTCACAGACGCTGCTCGCCTCGTGGCCTCCGGCACACGTCAAGATATTTCTCACACGCACAAAAAGGCAAAGATCCCCGTATAACCTTAACAGACTGTTGGGGCAAGTGCTGTTAGCGAGCACCTACGAAGGCACCCCAGGTTAAGAAGAACCACTGCCTTAATATGTAGAGGATCGCAGAGCTTGGGCAACAGTTGGTAAGCGCCGCCGTCTCCTCTGCTGCTGTCCCTTCGTGCTCCCCGTCTGTGGCTCCTCCTGGCTCCTCCTGGCTCCTCTTGAGCCACCCCTCTCTCTCGCTCTCTCTACGAGAGCGGCGGCGGCGGCGCGGTTTTACGAGTTGACATTAAGATAATAATACTAATAGTTGTTGTGGTTGTTGTGGTTGTGGTATGATTGGTCGCGTAATGTTGCTGCGTAATGGGTTTAACGAGGCCGCGTCGCGGGCCCGCAGTGATGCGGGATCGTGGTGACGTCACGCCCCAGACCGCAGCGACCCCCCCCCCCCACCGGCTTTCCGGGAATTTTTACGGGGGAGGGAGAAGGGGGTAAGTCCCCCCCCCAAATGTAAAGTTCATAAAAANCAATTTAACATTTATACAAATTAAACAAATTCTAGTTGCTGATGCTGCTGCGTTGGCAGCGGTGGTGGACAAGTGCAGCCAACACGGCGACTCAGCTAACCAGCTACTCAGCTACTCAATCACTCAGCTACTCAGCCACTCAGCCACTCACTCAGCCACTCAGCCACTCAGCTACTCAGCCACTCACTCAGCTACTCAGCCACTCAGCCACTCANTCACTCAGCTACTCAGCCACTCAGCCAGCCACTCAGCCACTCAGCCAGACACTCAGCTACTCAAACACTCAGCTACTCAAGCACTCAGCCACTCAGCTACTCAGCCACTCCGCTACTCAGCCACTCAGCTACTCAGCCACTCAGCTACTCAGCTACTCAGCTACTCAGCCACTCAGCTACTCAGCTACCAGCCACTCAACTACTCAACCACTCAACCACTCAACCACTCAGCCACTCAGCTACTCAACTACTCAGCCACTCAGCNACTCAGCTACTCAGCTACTCAGCCACTCAGCCACTCAGCTACTCCAGCCACTCAGTACCAGCCACTCAGCCACTCAGCTACTCAGCTACTCAGCTACTCAGCCACTCAGCTACTCAGCCACTCAGCCACTCAGCGACTCAGCCACTCAGCCACTCAACTACTCAGCCACTCAGCTACTCACTACTCAGCTACTCATCACTCAGCCACTCAGCTACTCAGCCACTCAGCCACTCANCCATCTACTCAGCCACTCAGCTANCCAGCTACTCAGCTACTCAGCCACTCAGCTACTCAGCCACTCAGCCACTCAGCTACTCAGCCACTCAGCCACTCAGCTACTCAGCCACTCAGCCACTCAGCTACTCAGCTACTCAGCCACTCAGCTACTCAGCCACTCAGCCACTCAGCGACTCAGCCACTCAGCCACTCAACTACTCAGCCACTCAGCTACTCCACTCAGCTACTCAGCCAGCTACTCAGTACTCAGCCACTCAGCTACTCAGCTACTCAGCCACTCAGCCCTCTACTCAGCACTCAGCTACTCAGCCACTCAGCTACTCAGCCACTCAGCCACTCAGCTACCCTGCCACTCAGCACTCAACCACTCCCACTCAGCACTCAGCTACTCAGCACTCACCACTCACCACTCAACTACTCGCCACTCAGCTACNCAGCCACTCAGCCACTCAGCCACTCAGCTACTCAGACACTCAGCTACTCAGCCACTCAGCTACTCAGCACTCAGCCACTCAGCTACTCAGCCACTCCGCTACCAGCCACTCAGCTACTCAGCCACTCAGCTACTCAGCTACTCAGCTACTCAGCCACTCAGCTCAGCTAACTCAGCCACTCACACTCACCACTCACCACTCACCACTCAGCCACTCAGCTACTCACTACTCAGCCACTCAGCTACTCAGCTACTCAGCCACTCAGCCACTCAGCTACTCAGCCACTCAGCCACTCAGCTACTCAGCCACTCAGCCACTCAGTACTCAGCCACTCAGCCACTCAGCTACTCAGCTACTCAGCTACTCAGCCACTCAGCTACTCAGCCACTCAGCCACTCAGCGACTCAGCCACTCAGCCACTCAACTACTCAGCCACTCAGCTACTCAGTCACTCAGCTACTCAGCTACTCAGTCACTCAGCCACTCAGCTACTCAGCCACTCAGCCACTCAGCCACTCAGTACTCAGCCACTCAGCCACTCAGCTACTCAGCCACTCAGCCACTCAGCCTACTCAGCCACTCAGCCACTCAGCTACTCAGCTACTCAGCTACTCAGCCACTCAGCTACTCAGCCACTCAGCCACTCAGCGACTCAGCCACTCAGCCACTCAACTACTCAGCCACTCAGCTACTCAGTCACTCAGCTACTCAGCTACTCAGTCACTCAGCCACTCAGCTACTCAGCCACTCAGCCACTCAGCCACTCAACTACTCAGCCACTCAGTACCAGCTACTCAGCTACTCAGCCACTCAGCTACTCAGCCACTCAGCCACTCAGCCACTCAGCTACTCAGCCACTCAGCCACTCAGCTACTCAGCCACTCAGCACTCAGCTACTCAGCGACTCAGCCACTCAGCACTCAACTACTCAGCCACTCAGCTACTCGGTCACTCAGCTACTCAGCTACTCAGTCACTCAGCCACCTACTCAGCTACTCACTCAGCCACTCAGCCACTCAACTACTCAGCACTCAGCTACCAGCTACTCAGCCACTCAGCCACTCAGCTAACCCTCCACTCAGCAAACTCAACCACTCAGCCACTCAGCTACTCAGCTACTCAGCCACTCAACCACTCAACCACTCAGCCACTCAGCCACTCAGCTACTGGGTGAGTGAGTGGGTGGGTGGGTGAGTGAGTGGGTGGGTGGGTGAGTGAGTGAGTGGTGGGTGGTGAGTGAGTGGGTGGGTGGGTGAGTAAGCGAGTGGGTGAGCGGGTGGGTGAGTGGGTTGGTGGGTGAGTAGGTTGGTGGGTGAGTGGGTGAGTGAGTGGGTGAGTGAGTGGGTAGGTGGGTGAGTGAGTGAGTGGGTGAATGGGTGAGTGAGAGGATGAGTGGATGGGTAAGTGAGTGGGTAAGTGAGTGCATGAATGAGAGGGTGAGTGAGTGGGTGTGTTGTTGTGACCCGCATTGTAGTGAGTGAGTGGGTGAGTAGCTAAGTGGGTGGGTGAGTGAGTTATGAGTGAGTGAGTGGATGAGTGAGTGGGTGAGTGAGAGGGTGAGTGAATGAGTGGGTGGGTGAGTGAGTGGGTGAGTGAGTGGGTGGGTGAGTGAGTGGGTGAGTGAATGAGTGGGTGGGTGAGTGTTCGAGTGAATGAGTGGGTGGGTGAGTGGGTCCGTGAGTGAGTGAGTGGGTGTGTGAGTGGGTGGGTGAGTGAGTGGGTGTGTAAATGAGTGGGTGGTGAGTGGGTGAGTGGGTGGGTGGGTGAGTGAGTGAGTGGGTGGGTGAGTGAGTGAGTGTGAGTGTGAGTGGTGAGTGGGTGAGTGAGTGAGTGGGTGAGTGAGTGAGTGGGTGAGTTGGTGAGTGAGTGGTGGGTGAGTGAGTGGTGAGTGAATGAGTGGGTTGAGTGGGTGGGTGAATGAGTGGGTCGGTGAGTGTTCGAGTGAATGAGTGGGTGTGTAAGTGGGTGGGTGAGTGAATGAGTGGGTGTGTGTGAGTGGGTGGGTGAGTGAGTGAGTGAATGAGTGGGTGGTGAGTGGGTCCGTGAGTGAGTGAGTGGGTGTGTGAGTGGTGGGTGAGTGAGTGGGTGTGTAAATGAGTGGGTGGGTGAGTGGNTGAGTGGTGGGTGGGTGAGTGAATGTGTGAGTGAGGGAGTGAGTGTGTGAGTGGTGGCAGTGAGTGAGTGAGTGAGTGAGTGGGTGGGTGAGTGAGTGGGTGGGTGAGTGAGTGGGTGAGTGAATGAGTGGGTGTGTGAGTAGGTGGGTGAGTGAGTGAGTGGGTGAGTGAGTGGGTGACTGTGTGAGTGAATGAGTGGGTGTGTGAGTAGGTGGGTGATGAGTGGGTGAGTGAGTGGGTGGGTGAGTGAATGAGTGGGTGTGTGAGTGGGTGGGTGAGTGAATGACTGAGTGAATGAGTGGGTGGGTGGGTGAGTGGGTGGGTGAGTGGGTGGTGAGTGAGTGGGTGTGTTGTTGTAACCTGCAGTGTGGTGAGTTCCGCAGAATTGAAGAGTGAGAGGTGGTGAGTGCGGGGGGGGGGGGTCGTCCTTGAGGAGTGAGGGAGGGGGGGGGGCTCACTGGATGACCTTGGCCTCGCCATGTCAACGTCCTTTTTCATGCTCCAAAGTCTGATGTCCCATCCTCCCTGCTCCCCTCCCGTCACGTGGGAGCTGATAAGAGAGACGCGACTTTCACAGAGAGTCCCAGCGACTGACTCTATCGTTTCTCGCTCTCGGCTGGCTCTCTCCAGACTCCCCAAACTCTCTCCTCTCTCTCTCGCCTCCCGTCTCTCCGTGTCCCCGCCACCCCGGGCCACCCTCTCCATGGCCGTGCTGCTGAGGGTGACGCTCTCCGGCGTCTCCCCGCGCTCTCCCGCGTCTCTTCAGCTCCAACGCGCCGAGCGAGAGCGATGCGCCCGGGTGAGTAACGACGTTTCGGTCAATGGCCCTGCTTCGTGGCATATCAATCGTCGCCGGTTATGTTTGTTTCTTCATTTTAAAGGCCACGCGGTGTTCGAGACGAATGGCGATGATCAGTTTGCTGGTTTGTGCACTTGGCCCGGCAGCCCGTGTAGGCTACCTGGGGACCTTTGTCAATGCAAATGGAACGCTCTTGAGTGGAGATGAGCGGTGAACTGAGCGTGTACTTTGATCTCCCACACGGCCTGAGCGTGCGAATGTGTGTGTGTACGTGTGTGTGTGTACGTGTGTGTGTACGTGTGTGTGTGTGTGTGTGTGCGTGTGTGTGTACGTGTGTGTACGTGTGTGTGCGTGTGTGTACGTGTGTGTTTGTACGTGTGTGTACGTGTGTGAGCTGCTGTGGGGAGTGGTGGTGTAGTGGTTAGCGCGCTGCGCTAGAACCTGGCGACCCGGGTTCGATTACCGCTCACGGCCAACCCCAGTGACGATTATCTGAACCGGTCCTGGGATTCCCCTAGGTGGACTCAGCCTCAAATGAGTACCCGGTGCGGTGTGTAAACATCGCCACTAGGGAGACAAAGGCGGCCGGCGTGGTGCTGGCCACCCACCTCCTCGTGTGTCGTGCCGGCCTTCATAGGTGCTCGCTAACAGCACTTGCCCCAACAGTCTGGTTATACGGGGGATCTTTCCTTTTTGTGCCGTGTGAATATGCGTGTGCCGGAGGCCTCGAGGCGAGCAGGCGTCTGTGACGTCTCCTGGCCAAACCACGTGCTGAGGAAGGCTCTGGCGAGGATCATCCAACATCACTGTGGCCCGTAGCGCACCGAGGAGAGGCTGGCGGAGTTCAGATTTGGTGTCAGATCGGAGCGGTGTCTCACGGACACCACAGTCTCGGCCCGTGTGCTACAGCAACAGTTGTGGGGCATCTCAAGAGGACCTGCCGACTACGCCTCTGCGTTATTGGCCTGGCCAGGGTCGATGGAGATTCACCGGCCCTCCGCTCACAGTCGTGATGGCGGGCAGGCCCCGGGTGAAAGTTGCGTGGCCAAGAGTCGGAGCCATTCCCTGTCCACGTCGGCGCAGCGGCGATGTCGCCCGGCCCCTGCACGACCTTCACATCCTCTGTGGCCACCTGGCCCGAGAAGTTGTCCACAGCCGTGCCGGGGACATTAACATCTGGTAGAGACAGTGGGATGCCCGGGTGCGGTCAAGTGACGGCTCCCTATTGGTCAACCATACTGAGTCTGCCGATGATTGCTGCTCACTCTGAGAATTAGTTGGAGACGCGACCGCTGAACCTGGAGCGTGCTACTAAGAGATGGGGCCTTACCATCAGCCTCACACACACAACACAAAGCACCTGCCTGGGTATTCTATGTCATCAAACACTCCACCACCTCAACTCCCCATGAGTGATGGGGCAGCTGTGTAGAGATTACCTGGACAGTGTGCGTATGACCAGCTCTGGTTTGGCAGCAGAGGTCTCACTCCGACTCAGTCGAGCGGCATCTTTGCATCGGCCGCGAACCGCTGCTGCGTGGAAGCGACCTGAGGCTTGTGGCTCCACGCAACGCTCCGGGCCGTCTCGGCCACACTCATTGCCGCCCTTCTCTCTGCTTGCGACCATTGGGAGCCCTCGAAGGCAGCGGTTTGTTAGCTTTCTGGGGGTAGCGAGACACGGACAGATTTGTGTTTAGAAGATAAATCAGGGAAACACAAATTTGGCAAGGGCAGGTAAGTCACAACATCAAACCCTACGTATCGGCAACATTGCACGTTTTGTTTACGATTGGGAACCAGAGGTGTGCGAGGCTGCAGCAGTGAAGGTTTAGAACCACTGCTCTCATGGGACATCTCCGCCGCTTTGAGACATTCCGCCTGGCCTGCCTACGATCCATCTGGGTTTAATCAGACCGCGTAAAAGTGCGAGGAGCTCACAAGATGTCTGCAAGATCCGGACACAGTCCCCATTGTCAGTGCAGCTCCTCTGGTCGCGAGCTCCTCCTCTAGATCTACTCGGCCTTAAATACGTCCTCGGAGCAGGCGTGGTTCTGGTAACACCCTATGCGTTGGTCTTCATCGCTGCTCGCTACAGCGCACACAGCCTGTGTGGTTCTGTACGGGGATCTTTGTCGCTGTGTGTCTGTGTGTCACTGCCCACGCTGGTTCTGATTCGATGGCCCAGTGCCGGATGAAGTGAGTGCGGGGCCTGTAGAATATGTTATAAAGGGGCCCTAAATAAAAAAAACACGTAAATATTAAAACACACGTTTAACTTGCACAGTAAAGTAATTGTATTTTTTTATTTGCTACACAGCCAGATAATATGACAAATCGCTAACTTTAAACACCAGTTCGTAAAGTTGAAGGCGGTATAGTACTACAGTAATAGAGCAAGTGCAGAATCACTGAACCGGTGTTGATAGCTTGAAAGCATTTAGCGCGGGGCCCTTGAAAGTGCGGGGCCCGTAGCTACTACATATGTAGCTGCTGCATATGTAGTAACTGCTACATGTGTAGTAGCTACTACATGTGTAGCTGCTACATGTGTAGCTACCTTTGTGTAGTATCTACATATGTGAAGTACTGAACCGCGGTTTGATTAAACTCAGGATGGATCGTAGGTAGGCCAGCCTGAATGTCTGAAACCGGCGTGTATGTTCCATTAGAGTAGTGGTTCTAAACCTTCACTAGGAGCTACACATTTGTAGCTACGACATATGTAGTTACTACATATGTAGTAGCTACTGTTGCTACGAGGATAATCCGGCACTGGATGGCCCCCGATGCGATCCGCATCCAACACCGAAGGTCCCCACGAGGCCAACGATGTTGTCGGAAACAAAGGCAAAGATCACCCGTACAGCCTGTGACAGACTGTCGGGCAAGTGCTGTTAGCGAGCACCTATGAAGGCCGGCACGGCACACGAGGGGGTGGGTGGCCAGCACCACGCCCGGTCGCCTTTGTCTCCCTAGTGGCGATGTTTACTCACCGCACCAGGTACTCATTTGAGGCTGAGTCGACCTAGGGGAGGCCCAGCACCGGTTTAGATAATCGTCACTGGGTGTTGGCCGTGAGCGGGAATGGACGCCGGCTCGCCAAGTTGGGAACACTTCTCGTTGTGATGCGAGAACAGACCCGGGTGTCCTCCCTGTGACCCCCCCTCCCTCCTCCACCACCACGACCACCACCACCACCACGACACCACCACCACCACCACGACCACCACACTACCACCACAATCACCACCACCACCACGACCACCACCACCACCACGACCACCACCACGACCACCACCACGACCACCACCACCACGACCACCACCACCACANCACCACGACCACGACCACCACCACCACGACCACCACCACCACCACGACCACCACCACGACCACCACAACACCACCACCACGACCACCACCACGACCACCACCACCACGACCACCACCACCACGACCACCACCACCACGACCACACCACCACCACCACCACCACGACCACCACGACCACCACCACGACCACCACCACCACGACCACCACCACGACACCACCACGACCACCACCACCACCACGACCACCACGACCACCACCACGACCACCACCACCGACCACCACCACGACCACCACGACCACCACCACCACCACCACCACGACCACCACTACCACCACGACACACCACCACCACCACCACGACCACCACCACCACACCACCACGACCACCACGACCCCCTCTCACGGCCACGAGTGAAGGACGCGGCCTCTCGGCCTCAGGCTACGGGGAACTGTGGGTAGAGGCGGGGGGGGGGCTCAACAACAACAACAACGACGACGACGACTCGGAGCGTGGCGAGGGGAGGAGGAGGCACGCGTTGATGAGCCGGCGCTACCAGCAAACTGCCCAAGCTCTGTGCTCCTCGATCTATATAAAGAAAGATCTTAATCTGTGCGTGTCAAACACCTCGAGGGTACTTTCCGACAAGGCAGGAAGCTGACATTTGCTACATAGGTAGCTTTTAGGAGGCACAACAGGGGAAATCAGAAAATCCGAGATCTTTTTTTATTTTAAGGCCCACAAATCTCGATTTTAAGTGCTCATTAACATGTTTGTGTGAGTCATTCAGAGATCGTTCAAAATATAAGATTGTGTTTTTTTCGTTTGATAGAGCGTTGAACAGCAACTACAACTAAATCGAGAACAATTGTTCTGTCTTTTATTGATATTATTAAAGCGGTTTTGAACGAAATAAAATCGCATTTCATGATGTTCAAATCTGAATAATTCGAAAACGGTAAAATATAGGAGAATTGCCCCTCATAGAGTATTAAGTTAATAGATTTTTGTTATTTCTAATAATACAAAAACAGAACGGATTCTTTCAATCGAGCGGTTTCCGACGGGTGCGTCTTCAAACGTAACAAGTTGAATCAAGTCTTCAACAATTTTCGTGGGGGTTTTTTTGTGGAATAATACAATTGTTTGGAGTAGTTGTTCGCGTGTCTGATCGTAGATATAAATTATACAAAACCACATCAGGCTAATTATTATTAATTATTATATTATTATATTCATTGCAACCCTTTGCCCGACGAACACGGGCTTCGTGAACGAGTGTATAATAATAATGCGTCACCGGCCAAGTAACGTGGAGTGGACACACACGCGTGGGAGGGAGTCCTCAAGTCCTGCGCGTGCGAGAGGATAACACTGCGTGACAGACAGAGCACAATCCCCCCGGCTGTCGTCACGCTGCAGGATGCGCTAGGAAGCCGCCTCTGTCGCGAGAACCGCAACATTCGTGCGACCCCCCAGCCGGTGCCTGGCTTGCGAGGTCACGTGCCCACAGTGACGGTGCTCCGGTGGTGATGTGGGAGGCCTCAGGAGGGTCAAGTTGAGTTCGAACTGAAGAGACGAGCGCGGGTCGCGTTCGCAAGAGTGGCCCGCCTCGCCAGAATAGCAAAATATAAACTAATACGATTACGTAAAAACACAAACAGCTATTACGAAAATAGAAGTCAGCGCAAAAAACAACTGCGTCACGTGAGAAATTGAAAACGCCACGTGAACATAAATAAACTATTGGTGATGTCATGACGATCGTGACGGTGATGGGGTGGTAATGTCTCGGTGAGTCTGTGGGTCTATGGAACTCTGTGTGAGTCTGTGGGTATGTGGGTTTCTGTGTAAGTCTGTGAGTCTATGGGTCTCTGTGTGAATATGTGGGTATAAGGGTCTCTGTGTGAGTCTATGGGTCTCTGTGTGAGTCTGTGGGTATATGGGTCTCTCTGTGAGTCTATGGGTCTCTGTGTGAGTCTATGGGTCTCTGTCTGAGTCTGTGAGTCTATGGGTCTCTGTGTGAGTCTGTGAGTCTCTGTGTGAGTCTGAGGGTCTATGGGTCTCTGTGTGAGTCTATGGGTCTCTGTTTGAGTCTGAGGGTCTATGGTCTCTATGTGAGTCTGTGAGTCTATGGGTTTCTGTGTGAGTCTGTGGGTCTCTGTGTGAGTCTGTGGGTCTCCGTGTGAGTCTGCGAGTCTATGGGTCTCTGTGTGAGTCTATGGGTCTCTGTGTAAGTCTGCTGNCCGTGTGAGTCTGTGAGTCTATGGGCCTCTGTGTGAGTCTGTGAGTCTATGGGTCTCTGTGTGAGTCTGTGAGTCTATGGGTCTCTGTGTGAGTCTGTGGGTCTATGGGCCTCTGTGTAAGTCTGTGAGTCTATGGGCCTCTGTGTGAGTCTGTGAGTCTGTGGGTCTCTGTGTGAGTATGTGAGTCTATGGTCTCTGTGTGAGTCTGTGGGTCTCTGGTGAGTCTGTGAGTCTATGGGTCTCTGTGTGAGTCTGTGAGTCTATAGGTCTCTGTCTGTGAGTCTATGGGTCTCTATGTGAGTCTGTGGGTATATGGGTCTCTGTGTGAGTCTGTGAGTCTATGGGTCTCTGTGTGAGTCTGTGAGTCTATGGGTCTCTGTGTGAGTCTGTGAATCTATGGGTCTCTGTGTGCGTCTGTGAGTCTATGGTCTCTGTGTGAGTCTGTGAGTCTAAGGGTCTCTGTGTGAGTCTGTGAGTCTATGGGCCTCTGTGTGAGTCTGTTAGTCTATGGGTCTCTGTGTGAGTCTGGGGNTCTCTGTGTGAGTCTGTGAGTCTATGGGTCTCTGTGTGAGTCTGTGAGTCTATGGGTCTCTGTGTGAGTCTGTGAGTCTATGGGCCTCTGTGTGAGTCTGTTAGTCTATGGGTCTCTGTGTGAGTCTGTGGGTATATGGGTCTCTGTGTGAGTCTGAGGGTCTCTGTGTGAGTCTGTGGGTCTATGGGTCTCTGTGTGAGTCTGTGGGTATATGGGTCTCTGTGTGAGTCTGTGAGTCTCTGTGTGAGTCTGAGGGTCTATGGGTCTCTGTGAAGTTCTATGGGTCTCTGTTTGAGTCTGAGGGTCTATGGGTCTCTATGTGAGTGTGTGAGTCTATGGGTTTCTGTGTGAGTCTGTGAGTCTATGGGCCTCTGTGTGAGTCTGTGAGTCTATGGGTCTCTGTGTGAGTCTGTGAGTCTATGGGTCTCTGTGTGAGTCTGTGGGTCTATGGGCCTCTGTGTAAGTCTGTGAGTCTATGGGCCTCTGTGTGAGTCTGTGAGTCTGTGGGTCTCTGTGTGAGTATGTGAGTCTATGGGTCTCTGTGTGAGTCTGTGGGTCTCTGTGTGAGTCTGTGAGTCTATGGGTCTCTGTGTGAGTCTGTGAGTCTATAGGTCTCTGTCTGTGAGTCTATGGGTCTCTATGTGAGTCTGTGGGTATATGGGTCTCTGTGTGAGTCTGTGAGTCTATGGGTCTCTGTGTGAGTCTGTGAGTCTATGGGTCTCTGTGTGAGTCTGTGAATCTATGGGTCTCTGTGTGCGTCTGTGAGTCTATGGGTCTCTGTGTGAGTCTGTGAGTCTATGGGTCTCTGTGTGAGTCTGTGAGTCTATGGGCCTCTGTGTGAGTCTGTTAGTCTATGGGTCTCTGTGTGAGTCTGGGGTCTCTGTGTGAGTCTGTGAGTCTATGGGTCTCTGTGTGAGTCTGTGAGTCTATGGGTCTCTGTGTGAGTCTGTGAGTCTATGGGCCTCTGTGTGAGTCTGTTAGTCTATGGGTCTCTGTGTGAGTCTGTGGGTATATGGGTCTCTGTGTGAGTTTGAGGGTCTCTGTGTGAGTCTGTGGGTCTATGGGTCTCTGTGTGAGTCTGTGGGTATATGGGTCTCTCTGAGTCTGTGAGTCTATGGGTCTCTGTGTGAGTCTGTGGGTCTGTGGGTCTCTGTGTGAGTATGTGAGTCTATGGGTCTCTGTGTGAGTCTGTGGGTCTCTGTGTGAAGTCTATGGGTCTCTGTGTGAGTCTGTGGGTCTCTGTGTGAGTCTGTGAGTCTATGGGTCTCTGTGTGAGTCTGTGAGTCTATAGGTCTCTGTCTGTGAGTCTATGGGTCTCTATGTGAGTCTGTGGGTATATGGGTCTCTGTGTGAGTCTGTGAGTCTATGGGTCTCTGTGTGAGTCTGTGAGTCTATGGGTCTCTGTGTGAGTCTGTGAATCTATGGGTCTCTGTGTGCGTCTGTGAGCCTATGGGTCTCTGAGTCTGGGGGTCTCTGTGTGAGTCTGTGAGTCTATGGGTCTCTGTGTGAGTCTGTGAGTCTATGGGTCTCTGTGTGAGTCTGTGAGTCTATGGGCCTCTGTGTGAGTCTGTTAGTCTATGGGTCTCTGTGTGAGTCTGTGGGTATCTCTGTGTGAGTCTGAGGGTCTCTGTGTGAGTCTGTGGGTCTATGGGTCTCTGTGTGAGTCTGTGGGTATATGGGTCTCTCTGAGTCTGTGAGTCTATGGGTCTCTGTGTGAGTCTGTGGGTCTATGGGTCTCTGTGTGAGTCTGTGAGTCTATGGGTCTCTGTGTGAGTCTCTCTGTGTGAGTCTGAGGGTTTCTGTGTGAGTCTGTGAGTCTGTGGGTCTCTGTGTAGTCTGTGAGTCTATTGGTCTCTGTGTGAGTCTGTGAGTCTGTGGGTCTCTGAGTGCTGTGAGTCTATGGGCTCTGTGTGAGTCTGTGGGTCTCCAGTCTCTGGGTGAGTCTGTGAGTCTATGGGTCTCTGTGTGAGTCTGTGAGTCTATGGGTCTCTGTGTGAGTCTATGGGTCTCCGAGTCTCTGTGTGAGTCTGTGAGCCTGCCGGTCTCTGTGTGAGTCTGTGAGTCTATGGGTCACTGTGTGAGTCTGTGAGTCTATGGGTCTCTGTGTGAGTCTGTGGGTCTCCGAGTCTCTGGGTGAGTCTGTGAGTCTATGGGTCTCTGTGTGAGTCTGTGAGTCTATAGGTCACTGTGTGAGTCTGTGACTATGGGTCTCTGTGTGAGTCTGTGGGTCTCCGAGTCTCTGGTGAGTCTGTGAGTCTATGGGTCTCTGTGTGAGTCTGTGAGTCTCTGATGATGGTGGTGGTATGGCGGTGATGGTGGTTGTATGATGGTGCTGGTATGATAATAATAGTGGTTTTATGATGGTGTTGACATGATGTGGTGGTATTTGTATGATGATGGTGTTATGATGATGGTGGTGGTGGTTGTATGATGATGTTATAATGATGACGGCGTCATAATGGTGGTGGTGTTTGTATGATGATGGTGTTATGATGATGGTGGTGGTGGTGTAGGGTAATCTCTGTCTGATGATGGTGTTATGATGGTGGTGGTGTAGGGTAATCTCTGTATGATGATGGTGTTATGATGATGGTGGTGGTGTTTATATGATGATGGTGTTATGATGATGATGATGGTGGTGNTTATATGATGATGGTGTTATGATGATGGTGGTGGTGGTGCTGGTTGTATGATGATGGTGTTATGATGATGGTGTTATGATGATGGTGGTGGTGGTGCTGGTGTTGTATGATGATGGTGTTATGATGATGGTGTTATGATGATGATGGTGGTGGTGTAGGGTAATCTCTGTGCGCTTCGTGGTCGCGATGGGCGCGTGCTGCCCGCGCGTGGCCGCGAGGGCGACTCCCTGCTGGAGGTGGTCACCCAGAACCAGTCCACGTCGACGGCTACGGTGAGACGGGGGTGGGCAGCGTGGGTGGTGGTGGTGGATGTTGTGATGGATGTTCGTGGTGGTGGTGGTGGTGGTGGATGATCGTGGTGGTGGTGGTGGTAATGGATGTTCGTGGTGGTGGTGGTGGTAATGGATGTTCGTGGTGGTGGTGGTTGTAATGGATGTTCGTGGTGGTGGTGATAATGGATGTTTGTGGTGGTGGTGGTAATGGATGTTGGTGGTGGTGGTAATGGATGTTCTTGGTGGTGGTGGTGGTGGTAATGGATGGTCGTGGTGGTAATGGATGTTCGTGGTGGTGGTGGTAATGGATGGTGGTGGTGGTAATGGATGTTCGTGGTGGTGGTAATGGATGTTCTTGGTGGTGGTGGTAATGGATGTTGGTGGTGGTGGTAATGGATGTTGGTGGTGGTGGTAATGGATGTTCATGGTGGTGGTGGTAATGATGTTCTTGGTTGTGCATCTGCCGGTCATCTCGTGCAGTCCAACTCACAGCACCTGGATCTGCCCAGTGACCGTCGCTCAGTGAGCCTTCCACACTTCACGTGGCCTTCCAAGTGCACCTATCCTGGCACAAGTGCTGTGGTGGGGAGCCGTAGTGTAGTGGTTAGCGCGCTGCGCTATAAACCCGCTCATGGCGAACACCAGTGACGATTATCTGAACCGGTCCCGGGTCTTTCCCTTGGTCGACTCAGCCTCAAATGAGTACCTGGTGCTGTGTAAACACCGTCACTAGGGAGACAAAGGCGGCCGGGCGTGGTTTTGGCCACCCACCCTGTGCCGTGCCGGCCTTCATAGGTGCTCGCTAACAGCACTTGCCCCTTCAGTATGTTAAGGCTATACGGGGGATGTTTGTCTTTGTGTGTGTATGTGTGTGTATGTGTGTGTGTGTGTGTGTATGTGTGTGTGAGTGTATGTGTGTGTATGTGTGTGTGTATGTGTGTGTGTATGAGTGCATGTTTAATTCGTAGTTTAGTGGTGGTTAATTGAAGATGGAGGGGTTACCAGCCCCTCGCACCCGGAAAGGGCGGTCCTGCACAGATGCCATATTTTCTGTCCGTCTGCTACAGCAGAGGTGTAGGGAATTCCAAAAAGACCTACATCTCTGCTTTATTGACCTGGTCAAGGCCTATGATACCATCAGTAGGACTGGGCTCTGGGTTGTTCTTCGTGCTTTCGGAGTCCCTGACCCTCTGCTCACGATCATTAAGGACCTTCATGATGGTGAGCGGGCCCGGGTAAAACTACGTGGCCGGGAGTCGGAGCCTTTCCCTGTACACCTTGGGGTGCGACAGGGATGTCCTCTGGCTCCCACATTATTTAACATCTATTTTGACCGCGTAGTTCGTGAAGCCTTCAATAGCTGTACCGGGGGAATTTCCATTTGGTACAGATATAATGGGAGGCTGATCGATGCCCGGGTGCGATCAAGGGATGGCTCCCTATTGGTCAACTACGTTATGTATGCCGATGATTTGGTAATAGTTGCTCATTCAGAAGAGGAGTTGGAGACGCTGCTGCTGAGACTGGAGCGTGCCACTAAGAGGTGGGGCCTTACCATCAGCCCCACCAAAACTAAGCACCTGCCTGGGTATTTTGTACCATCGGACACTCCACCCCCACAACTCCCAATTGGTATGGGGCAGTTGTGGAGAGAGTGGAGGTCCCATACCTGGGCAGTGTGTATGACCGGCTCCGAGGTCTCACTCCGAATCAGTCGAGCGGCAATATCTTTTCATCGGTTGCGTAACGCTGTGTGGAAGCTACTGGTCTGTCGCTCCGCACGAAGCTTCAGGTCTTCTCGGCCACGGTCATTCCCTCCCTTCTCTACGCTTGCGAGACGTGGACCCCCNTGGTGGAGCATCTTCGCCGGTTGAAACATTTAGGCTGGCCTGCCTACGATCCATCCTGGGTTTAACCAGGCTGGATTGTGTGAGGAGCTCACAAATCCTTGAAAGATTGGGCAAAGTCCCATCGGTGAGCTCCTCCGGCAGGCAAGGCTGCGTTGGCTGGGTCATGTAGCCCGCATGCCCAGCCACCGCATGCCTAAACAGCTTTTGTTCGGCCGGATCGAGGGGGCTAGACGGGCGCGGCACGGGCTGGAGAAGAGATGGAGTGATGTGGTACAGGAGGACGTGGAGNTGAGTGANTTGCCGATGACTGGTACCAGCGGTGTCAAGATCGGCCTCAGTGGAGGGGCTGTCGCCCTCCAACAACAACGGAGGGCGGAGGAGCGACGCTCACAACAACGAGCGGAGCGCCGGTGGCTAAAGCACAGCAAGTTGGCACAGTAGGGGCACAGGTGGTGCATCAGCCAGTCATCTCAGTCAACCCGTGGCACCTGGGTCTGCCCGTGACCTCCTGCCAGCGGGCGTTCGACACTTCACGTGGCCTCAAGGTGCACTTGGCCTGGCACAAGCATCGTGGTGACGTCACCGCCACTTATGGCGAATGNCGTGTTGTTGGTTGTNGTTGTGTGTATATATATGTGTGTATATGTGTGTGTCTGTGTATATGTGTAATATGCGTGTGTGTGTNAGTGTCGGTTAGCGCTATGCTCGAACCTGCGACCTCCTCGATTATCTAACGTCTCCCCNAGCGACCCAGTACGTGCGTGTGTGTAAACATCGCCACTGGGAGACAAAGGCGGTCGGGGCGTGGTGCTGCACCACCCCCTCGTGGCGGCCTTCATAGGTGCTCGCTAACAGCACTTGCCCTACAGTCTGTTAAGGCTATACGGGGNATCTTTGTCTTGTGTGTGTATGTGGTGTGTGTGTGTGTATAGTATGTATGTGTGTATGTGTGTGTGTATGTGTGTGTGTATGTGTGTAGTGTGTGTGTATGAGTGTGTGTGTATGTGTGTGTTAGCGGTTATATGTGTGTGTGTGTGTGTATATGTGTGTGTATGTNTGTGTATGTGTGTGTATGTAGTGTGTGTGTGTGTGNATGTAGTGTTGTATGTATGGGAGTGCATTGACCACACTGGGAGNCAAACGGATTGTCGTGGCCACCAGAGGCCATCGATCCCACGCGCACGATCGGTGCTGCGCGATTGTTCAGCTGCGCTGTTGGTGCTGGTGGGGTGGCTGTTGGTGGGGTGNTGTTGGTGGTGGTGCTGTTGGTGGTGGTGTTGTTGGTGGTGGTGCTGCTGGTGCTGCTGGTGGTGTGTTGTGGTGGTNCTGTTGGTGGTGGTGCTGTTNGTGGTGGTGCTGTTGGTGGTGGTNCTGTTGGTGGTGTTGATGGTGTTGGTGTGTGCTTTGGTGGTGGTGGTTGGTGGTGGTGCTGTTGGTGGTGGTGCTGCTGGTGAGTGTTCAAAGGTGGTGCTGTTGGTAGTGGTGTTGATGGTGTGGTGGTGTTGGTGGTGTTGATGGTGGTGTTGTTGGTGTGGTGTTGATGGTGCTGTTGGTTGGTGTTGTTGGTGGTGCTGCTGCTGGTGAACTGTTGGTGGTGCTGCTGCTGGTGCTGCTGTTGGTGGTGGTGTTGATGGTGGTGGTGGTGTGGTGGTGTTGATGGTGGTGTTGTTTGGTGTTGTTGGTGGTGGTGTTGTTGTGGTGGTGTTGATGGTTGGTNTTGTTGGTGGTGTTTGGTGGCTGTTGGTGGTGNTGTTGAGTGGTGTTGTTGGTGGTGTTTGGTGGCTGTGGTGCTGTTGGTTGGTGCTGTTGNTGGTGGTGTTTGGTGGTGGTGTTGGTGGTGTTGATGGTGGTGTTTGGTGGTGGTGTTGATGGTGGATGGTGTTTGGTGGTGTTTGGTGGTGTTGTTGGTGGTGCTGCTTGGTGGCTGCTGGTGGCTGCTGTATGGTGGTGTTGATGGTGGTTGGTGTTGGTGTGTTGATGGTGGTGTTGATGGGGTGTGTTGGTGGTGTTGATGGTGGTGTTGTTGGTGGTGTTGNTGGTGGTGGTGTTGATGGTGGTGGTGTCTTGTGGTGTTGGTGGTGGTGCTGTTGGTGGTGGTGATGGTGGTGTTTGGTGGTGTTGGTGNTGTTGATGGTGGTGTTGTTGGTGGTGGTGTTGATGGTGGGTGTTGTTGGTGGTGTGGTGGTGGTGTTTGGTGGTGGTGTTGATGGTGGTGGTGTTGTTGGTGTGTTGGTGGTGCTGCTGCTGGTGCTNTTGGTGGTGGTGCTGCTGGTGGTGATGTTGGTGGTGGTGTTGGTGGTGGTGCTGTTGGTGGTGTTGGTGGTGGTGTTGGTGGCGGTGTTGATGGTGGTTGTTGGTGTTGTTGTTGGTGTTGTTGGTGGTGTTGTCTGGTGGTGTTGGTGTTGTGTTGGTGTTGATGGTGGTGTTGGTGGTGGTGGTTGGTGGTGGTGTTGATGGTGGTGTTTGGTGGTAGTGTNTTGGTGGTGTTGATGGTGGTGTTTGGTGGTGTTTGATGGTGGTGGTGTTGTTGGTGTTTGGTGGTGTTGTCTGGTGGTGGTGTTGATGGTGTTGTTGGTGTGTTGGATGGTGCTGCTGTGGTGTTTGGTGGTGGTGTGCTGGTGGTGGTGCTGTTGGTGGTGTTGNTGGTGGTGTTGGCTGTTGATGGTGTTGATGGTGTTTTGTTGTTGTTGGTGTGTTGGTGGTGTTGTTGGTGGTGTTGGTGGCTGTGTTGGTGTTGATGGTGGTGTTGTTGTGTTTTGTTGGTGTTGTTGTTGTTTGGTGGTGGTGTTGGTGGTTGGTGTTGTTGTTGGTGTTGTTGGTGTTTGGTGTTGTTGTTGATGGTGGTGGTGGTTTGTGTGTTTGGTGGTTATGGGTTGTTGTTGTGGTGGTGTTGATGTTGGTGGTGGTGTGTTGATGTTGGTGTTGTTGTTGTTGTTGGTGGTTGTGTTGTTGATGGTGGTGTTGTTGTTGTTGTTGCTGTAGGCGCGTGCGAGGGCACGCTGGCGTGCTCCACGTGCCACGTGCTGCTGCCCCGTGACACCTTCCACAAGATGGAGCCGCCCGGCGACGACGAACTCGACCTGCTCGACCTCGCCACCGGGGTCCAGAGCACGTGGGTAGCGCCACTCACCACTCACCACCACTACCGCCACCCACTCACCACCACCACTCACCACTCACCACTCACCACCACTCACCACTCACTCACCACTCACCACTCACTCACCACTCACCCACTCACCACTCACCCCCTCACCCCTCACCCCTCACCACTCACCCCTCACCACTCACCCCCTCACCACTCACCCACCAAGGCCTCACTCTTGATCCGTCATCAATCTGAGCCCAGACCTGGTGTCCGGAGTGGGTGGCAAGCGAGACGATTGAAGTCTCCACATCGTGTTGGTCCACGGGCCAGTGACCGACTGGGCAGAGGGTCGCCAAGCAACGCGAGGAGCCGAAACGTCGCCCTGACTCCCACAGCCACCGAACCCGCTCCACGTCGTGCGCTCGCCGCTGCACCGCCTCCACTCCCACACAGATCCCGGAGAACGCTGGCGGAGCCGAGTGGAGCAAATCCAGAGCAGACTCCTCGCTCCAGACGCACACATAGCCCGCAGCCCCTGCCTCTGAGCCCCCTCCACCCCCCCCCTCCTCCTCCACCCCCTTTTCCCCCTCCTCCCCCTCTCCTCCCCCCTCTTCCTCCCCCTCCTCCTCCTTGAAGACACCGCTGCTACTGCTGCTGCTGGAACGTGAACCGCACCAAAGCATCACCAGCAAGCCAATGCGCGACATCTTGCACCTCCGATTAGCACGGCTGGCTACGTATGTGCGAAAGAAGTCCGACATTCGTGTGTACATCTGCTTCGTGAGTGGAACGTGAAACACGCACGAGCCAGAGTCGCGCACTGGTGGCCAAGCAACCCACACGAAGGAGCGCAGAGTGAAGCGCCGGGGTGTGGTCTGCGCTCCTTAAATGGAGGAGTAACAGAAACACGACACGAACTCTTTCTCTCTCTGCCTCTCGCTCTCTGCCTCTCGCTCTCTCGCCTGGAGACCGCTGTGGGTTACCAGCAGATCTGCACGCCGGCATTTAGCTCCTGAAAATGACCCCTTATGGACGACTAGAGACCCCTCGCCCCCACTCTCCAAACACGCGAATGTTGACACGTGACCTCCGACACGTGCAGTGATGGTGCCTCTCACCCACCCCCCGCCTCCCAGATCTCGTCTCGGCTGTCAGGTGACGCTGACGCGCGACCTCCAGGACGCGACCTTCATAATCGCCAACGGGAGCGTGGACGCACGAAACCAGGGCCCCAAGCAGGACTGAGGGGCTCGCAACTCAACCACACCAGGGGACCATCAGACCCAACCAGAGACCACCAGACTCAACTAGAGACCACCAGACTCAACTAGAGACCACCAGCCTCAACCAGAGACCACCAGACCCAACCAGCAACCATCAGACCCAACCAGAGACCACCAGACCCAACCAGAGACCATCAGACCCAACCAGACCACCAGACCCAACCAGAGACCACCAGACCCAACCAGCAACCATCAGACCCAACCAGAGACCACCAGACCCAACCAGAGACCATCAGACCCAACCAGAGACCACCAGACTCAACTAGAGACCACCAGACCCAACCAGAGACCACCAGACCCAACCAGAGACCACCAGACCCAACCAGCAACCATCAGACCCAACCAGAGACCACCAGACTCAACTAGAGACCACCAGCCTCAACCAGAGACCACCAGACCCAACCAGCAACCATCAGACCCAACCAGAGACCATCAGACCCAACCAGAGACCACCAGACCCAACCAGAGACCACCAGACCCAACCAGAGACCATCAGACCCAACCACAAACCACCAGACCCAACCAGAGACCACCAGACCCAACCAGAGACCATCAGACCCAACCAGAGACCATCAGACCCAACCAGAGACCATCAGACCCAACCAGAGACCATCAGACCCAACCAGAGACCACCCGACCCAACCAGAGACCACCAGACCCAACCAGAGACCACCAGACCCAACCAGAGACCATCAGACCCAACCAGAGACCACCAGACCCAACCAGAGACCATCAGACCCAACCAGAGACCATCAGACCCAACCAGAGACCATCAGACCCAACCAGAGACCATCAGACCCAACCAGAGACCATCAGACCCAACCAGAGACAATCAGACCCAACTAGACACCACCAGACTCAACCAGAGACCACCAGCCTCAACCAGAGACCATCAGACCCAACCATACACCACCAGACTCAACCAGAGACCATCAGACCCAACCAGAGACCATCAGACCCAACCAGACACCATCAGACCCAACCAAAGACCACCAGCCTCAACCAGAGACCACCAGACCCAACCAGAGACCATCACACCCAACCAGAGACCACTGGGGCCAATCACCGGATGACGCTGGTGGAGGGGGTCTGTCAGCGAGCCCTAATTAAATAAACATAACTCTTCATAATCAACGATTTTTGGGTTTAGATCGCGTTTATTTATAAATGTGTCGTAACCCTCCACCACCCGACACGGCCAATCAGTAAAAAATGTGTCACGTTGACAAAGACAAATAGTTCACTGCTTTAGCCCACCGGTGTGTTGAAGCAACAACATTCACAATTTGAGTACGACGTTTCGCTGGTAATTACAACCAGCATCATCGGGCAATTCGCCAGAATGGTGAGGCTCTCCTGTGTCTCCCGTTTTATATAGAGCAGCAGCAGGATGACGTCATCATTAACTCATTAACTCATCAGGTGCAAAGATTCAAGGGGGGAGTGATTGTAATTATATACTAGATTAGTAATCAGGCTATTGTTACGATGCGAGTTGTAGATTAGTAATCATTTGGAATGTGTTTTATTGTGATTATGCTACATTAGTAATCAGTTAGTGGTTGTTTCCCTTATAAGTAATTGTAATGTATCTTATTTAATAATACGCTTCCAGGCCGCACTAAGCCTGTAGCTGTCTGAGCGATTAAAGTTATTTCTGTTTCTCTCAATTTCAATCGATTCTCTAATTAGTCTTTGCCAGTAGTAACTAGTTTTACACAACACTTCCACGTTGTCAAAATCAATTGAGTGTCCCTGTTGGCATGCATGTTCTGCTACTGCCGACAGTTGTGTTTGTGATAGTTTAATATTTCTCTGGTGTTCTTTTAGTCTTACACTAACGTTACGCCCTGTCTGTCCAATATAGCATCTGCCACATACACAATTAATCCGATATACACCTTCTGTTGATAATTTAGGTAATTCGTCTTTAGTGCACGTTACTAGTTGTTGAATTTTGTGTACTGTACCAAATCTTACTGTAATGTTTTGCTTTTGCAAAACACGGGCTAATTTATCAGTTACTCCTGAGATAAATGGTATTTTTATTGTTTTAATAATCTGATCGCTTTCAGCAGTGTTGCTTTGCGATCGTGATTTGGCTTTTAGTGCTCTGTTAATTTGAGCATTATTGTAGCCATTCTGTCTTAGTGCTTCTTTAACATGTTTAATCTCTCTCACTAGACTTTCACCATCTGACACTGTTTTAGCCCGATGTATGAGCGTCTTGATAAGAGAGGATTTCTGAGCTGGGTGATGATGCGAATCTGCATTCAGATAGGCATCAGTGTGCGTTGGCTTTCTGTAAACGCTGTGTGTTATTTTACCGTTTGGGCCATGCCCAAGTAAAATATCCAGGAACGGGAGTGTGTTATTCACCTCCATTTCCATGGTGAACTGAATGGCTGGGTTTTGTGCATTGAGATGATTTAGAAAATCGTTAAGTGTATCTTTACCATGTGGCCAGACAACCAAAGTGTCATCCACATATCTAAACCAAAAGGATGGTTTTAATGTGCTCGAGGCAAGTGCTCTGGTTTCAAAGTTTTCCATGTACAAATTTGCTATAGCAGGAGATAAAGGAGAGCCCATTGCTGCTCCCTCCCTTTGTTTAAAGAATTCGCCTCTCCATAAGAAGTAAGTGTTATTTAAACAATGGTCTGCGAGTTTCGGAATATCTTTTGGTAAACCTGTATTCTTTACCAGTGTATCAAGTAATTTAAGCGACTCGCTCACTGGAACCTTAGTGAATAGCGAAATCACATCAAAACTCACCAAAATATCATTAGGGTTAAAGCAGTGAACTATTTGTCTTTGTCAACGTGACACATTTTTTACTGATTGGCCGTGTCGGGTGGTGGAGGGTTACGACACATTTATAAATAAACGCGATCTAAACCCAAAAATCGTTGATTATGAATAACATTGGTCGCGAAAGCCTACGTGTTAAACAAACATAACTCTGCAGTCACATGGCGTGCTATTAAACACCCGTGAATCTCTAGATCTGTTCGACATTAAAAAACCGATGACTGCAATCAACATTTGTGCTCATATGTATCTTTATACATTTTCCTTCGCGTTGGTGGGGTTTTTTTTGCCTCTGCGTTTCTGAATGTAGTGCGTGTGTGTGAGTACGTTTACGTGTCAGCATTGGGGCAGTTGTGGAGAGAGTGGAGACGTGTCCTTACCTGGGCAGCCTGTTTTTAACCAGCTGAGATTCAGCAGCAGATGTCTCACTCCGATTCAGTTGAGCAGCATTTTCTTTGCATCGCCCTCTCTGGAGGTGCGAGACATCGTCAGTTTTTTTTAGAAGGTAAATCATCGAAACACAAATATTGTCGTCACCTATGTAAAACCGTGATTAAGTTACCCGGTCTGTCACTTCACACGAAACTCCGGGTTTTCTCGGCAACAGTTATGACTTCCCTTCTCTATACTTGCGAAATGTGGAACATCCCTGCCGGTTTGAAACATTCAGGCTGACTCATCCAGTGGGGTCCGTCCTGGGTTTACCTGGCTGGACCGTATTTGCGCATATCGCCGCTAAGTACTCAGATTGTAAATGTTGTGGCTTGGCTCTCCAACACACCGGTGGGCTGTACTAGTGTAATGCGAGCAAGGACAGGGTGGGCGCTGCCTCCGCACCACTCATGCGGGCCGGTGTATTGGAGAGGCGGAGCCTGGTCGTCAGGGTGAGTGGGGGCGGAGACAGGGGCAGGATGAGAAGGTGGAGTTTGGGGTCACATGAGAGAGGGGGAGAGGAGAGTGAACGACGGAGGGATCCACGCTGGCGGTGGAGGGAGAAGTGGCGCCATTGCCACGTGGTCGGGGCCGATAGGCGCACTGGGGTCCAGCGTGCGTGGGCAGCGCAGAGCGTGCGGGACCGCACGGAGATAGAGAGCAGGCCAGCAGCGTG
>WFAB01001534.1:127500-147074 GCA_018977245.1 Lethenteron camtschaticum | reverse complement strand
TCGCCACTACCAGCGCCTATGCGCTGCTACTCGCTACGAACAGCACTTGCCCCGACGTTCTGTTCAAGGCTACACGGGGGACCTTTGTCTGTGGTGGTGGTTGGTTGGTTGGTGGTGGTTGTGACTCGGTGTTTCTGCCGCGGTGACGTCAGAGAGAGTTTCCGCAGCCGATTCCTGGAAGCCGACGCGCCGCCGCGTTCCCTGCGATCGATAAGATAAATAAAAACATCATCTCGGGCGCTCCGTTCGGGGGCCCGGGGCAGTCGCCGAGATTCCTCCCGAGTATCGATGGGGGTGGTGATACATAGAACTCTGGCAAAACGACTTATCACCACGTTGAGTACGTTGTAGCGAGAGTACGTCCAGCGGGCGGGAGTAAATCGGGGTGTTGTGGCATTGAAACCTGCGGCATTAACCGGGGCGGCCCACTGGATCGAAGCACAAATCTCCCAACACGCAGCGAACGCGTCGTGGTCTGTTTCTGTAGCGATGAGTCCCTAACGAGGGTAGAAACCAGCCAGCGGTTAAATTTCGATGTAAAGCTTTCGTGACTGCAGCAGGGATTCATCTTCTTGGTTCTTTCGGTAAAGTCACGTAGAAGGGAAATAATAAAATAATAAAATAAAACATAATAAAATAATTCTCACGACGTTTCGGCCACAACGCAAGCAGCCGTCCTCAGGTGAAGAACAGGTCTGTCTCAACGCAAGCAGCCGTCCTCAGGTGAAGAACAAGTCAGACCTGTTCTTCACCTGAGGACGGCTGCATGCGTTGTGGCCGAAACGTCGTGAGAATTGTATTTTATTATGTTAAAATTGTATTATTTCCCTTCTACGTGACCTTACCGAAAGAACCAAGAACAGCCAGCGGTTGTTTCTCTCCCAAGCTGCCGGTCGCATTTGGGCATTTCATCGGTGGAGACTTTAGGACAAGATGGCCGCGTGCAGCCTCAGGAACTGCTGGTTTCCTACAAAGTGCACAGCGGGTCAACGCGCTGCACCAATCCCGGTGGGATGATCGAACCGTCTGGACCTCCGCTAGGCTCAGAGCTTAGTACCTTGCGATGTGTACCGGGGAGAAAAGGCGGCCGGGCGTGGTGCTGGCCACCCACCCCCTCTGTGCCACAGGGGTCTTCATAGGTGCACTCGCTAACAGCACTTGACCCCAATAGTCTGTTAAGGCTACACGGGGGATCTTTGTATTTTCTGTTATGGTGGTTGAGGTTGTTGTCTTTGTGTGTGAGTCTGTGTCTATGCTTGTCCGAGTCTGTGTCTATCATGAGTCTGTGTTAAGTGCTACGCGTACTAGCAGCACTTGCCCAGACGCTCCGTGAAGGCTACATGGGGAACCGATGTCTCTGTGTGTGTGTGAGAGACTGAGTCTGTGTGTGTCTGTGTGTGTGTCTGTGTGTGTCTCTGTGTCTCTGTGTGTGTGTCTGTGTGTGGAGGTCTGTGTGTGTCTGAGAGTCTGTGTGTGTCTGTGTGTGTCTGTGTCTGTGTGTGTCTGTGTGTGAGAGATTGAGTCTGTGTGTGTCTGTGTTGTGTGAGTGTCTGTGTGTGTCTGTGTGTGTGAGTTTGAGTCTGTGTGTGTCTGTGTGTGTGTGAGTTTGGTCTGTGTGTGTGTCTGTGTGTGTGTCTGTGTGTGTGTCTGTGTGTGTGTGTGTCTCTGTGTGTGTGTGTGAGATTGAGTCTGTGTGTGTGTGAGTTAGTCTGTGTGTGTCTGTGTGTGTGTGTCTGTGTGTGTGTGTCTCTGTGTGTGTGTGAGAGATTGTGTGTGTGTGTGAGAGATTGAGTGTGTGTGTCTGTGTGTGTGTGTCTCTGTGTGTGTGTGAGAGATTGAGTGTTGTGTGTCTGTGTGTGTGTGTCTCTGTGTGTGTGTCTCTGTGTGTGTCAGTGGGCGCCGCTGTGTTAGCGGCCTCTGCGGGCGTGTCTCTGTGTGTGTCTGTGTGTGTGTCTCTCTGTCTCTGTGTGTGTGTCTGTGTGTGTGTCTCTGTGTGTGTGTGTGTGTCTCTGTGTGTGTGTCAGTGGAAGCGCCGCTGGTTCGTGCTGAAGAGCGGCCGTCTGACGGGCGACTGTCCCTGTGTGTGTCTGTATATGTGTGTCTCTGTCTCTGTGTGTGTGTCTGTGTGTGTGTCTCTGTGTGTGTGTCTCTGTGTGTGTGTCTGTGTGTGGCAGTGGAAGCGCCGCTGGTTCGTGCTGAAGAGCGGCCGTCTGACGGGCGACTCGGACCGACTCGAGTACTTCAAGGGGCCTCGTGCTCGCTGCCCCCTGCGCTGCATCCCCCTGCGGCAGTGCTCGGCCCTAGCCTGGGCCCCCCAGCGGGCCCCCCAACAGGCCCCCCAACAGGCCCCCCAACAGGCCCCCCAACAGGCCCCCCGCCGAGCGGGAGTGGGGGGGCAGCGCCGTCTCTGCCACGTCTCAGGCGAGTCCGGTGGGTGGTGTTGGTCTTAAACTCAACTTTGTTAAATGCAGTAAAACCTTGGATTGCGAGCAGAATTCGTACCGGAAACATGTTTGTAATCCAAAGCACTCGTAGATCAAAGCACTCGTAGATCAAAGCACTCGTATATCAAAGCACTTGTATATCAAAGCACTCATAGATCAAAGCACTTGTAGATCAAAGCACTCGTAGATCAAAGCGCTCGTATATCAAAGCGCTCGTATATCAAAGCGCTCGTAGATCAAAGCGCTCGTAGATCAAAGCGCTCGTATATCAAAGCGCTCGTATATCAAAGCGCTCGTATATCAAAGCGCTCGTATATCAAAGCGCTCGTAGATCAAAGCGCTCGTAGATCAAAGCGCTCGTAGATCAAAGGGCTCGTATATCAAAGCGCTCGTAGATCAAAGCACTCGTAGATCAAAGCGCTCGTAGATCAAAGCACTCGTAGATCAAAGCACTCGTAGATCAAAGCACTCGTAGATCAAAGCACTCGTAGATCAAAGCACTCGTAGATCAAAGCACTCGTAGATCAAAGCACTCGTAGATCAAAGCACTCGTAGATCAAAGCACTTGTAGATCAAAGCACTCGTATATCAAAGCGCTCGTAGATCAAAGCACTCGTAGATCAAAGCACTCGTATATCAAAGCACTCGTATATCAAAGCACTCGTAGATCAAAGCACTCGTAGATCAAAGCAATCGTAGATCAAAGCACTCGTATATCAAAGCACTCGTATATCAAAGCACTCGTAGATCAAAGCACTCGTAGATCAAAGCAATCGTAGATCAAAGCACTCGTAGATCAAAGCGCTCATAGATCAAAGCGCTCGTAGATCAAAGCGCTCGTAGATCAAAGCGCTCGTAGATCAAAGCACTCGTAGATCAAAACACTCGTAGATCAAAGCACTCGTAGATCAAAGCGCTCGTAGATCAAAGCGCTCGTATATCAAAGCGCTCGTATTCAAAGCGCTCGTAGATCGAAGCACTCGTAGATCGAAGCACTCGTAGATCAAAGCACTCGTATATCAAAGCACTCGTAGATCGAAGCACTCGTAGATCAAAGCACTCGTATATCAAAGCACTCGTAGATCAAAGCACTCGTATATCAAAGCACTCGTATATCAAAGCACTCGTAGATCAAAGCGCTCGTATGTCAGTTGTGATCACGTGACGCACGGCAGACAAAGCGTATGCACGTGCTACTCGTATTGCAAGACCCTCGCTGGTTATCAAATTACTAATTACTAAAACTTTGGGTCGTCTTGCAAACACTCGCAGACCAAGTTACTCGCAATCCAGGTTTTACCGCATCTTGTCGAGATTTACAGGCAGTCCCCGTACTTACAAACGTGCACACTTACAAACCCTCGCACGTACGAACGTCCGCGCTTACGTACGTACCGCACTTATGAAATAGCATCATCACTCACATCGTCATCACTCACACCATGATCACACAACATCATCACTCGCAGCGTCATCACACACGGCATCATCATCGCCTGGTATACAGGAGTTCATGGGTTCAATCCAACCCTGACGCCTGCTGCTGTATATGTGCAGTTTGCGTGTATCTCTCCCTGTGGTCGTGTGGATTTTCTCCGGGTCCTCCGGTTTTTTCCCTCCAATTTAGAATCAACGTGCGTTCAGAGTATTTGGCTGCTGCTGCTGCTGTTGTTGTTGTACATTCCCACACGAGGACAATGACGATAGCCAACTTCATTGAGCTGTCGTTATGCGATGGCCATGGAAGTCGCTTCTTAATAAGTAATATTTAAAAACACTTTAAAAAAATAACACGCTTTAATGAAATGTCTAGATTTTAAGCTTTCGTGACTGCAAGGATTCATATTCTTAGGTTTTATCGGTAAAGTCACGTAGGTAAAAAAATTTAATTAATAAAAGTAAAATAAAATAAAATAAAAATCACGACGTTTCGGAGGCAAAAAAAGCTTCTGTCTTCAGGTGGAACCGTCACAGCACGACTGCTGTATCTACCTACGTGACTTTACCAAAAAAAACCTAAGAATATTAATTAAATGTACCGTACGAGTAATGGCAGAACTCCACGACACCAGGAAGTGGCCCGAGGCTTGCCACAACGTAAGGAGAACCGTCGTGATTTACAGCCAACGTCAGTCGAGCGTGGACAGTTAGACCCAAGCCGAAACATAACATGTAAAAAAGATTGTTTAAAAAAATCTATTTTTTATTTTTAATGATAGAATATTGTGTTGTCGTCAGTATGACAAACGTTTCCCAAGTTTGCAGTCGACACCACATTGGGAAGTGGGTAAAAATTGAGTTACAAGATTTGAGGGTACGGCAACAGAGAGAGCGAGTTAAATAAAAGCGTGATAGCAGAGCTACACACCTCAGTGAGGCTTTACACCTGGTACAAACAAAATAGTTTAATAGTTCGTTCAGATATTCATATTCTTAGGTTTTTTCGGTAAAGTCACGTAGGTAAAAAATTTAAATTAATAAAAGTAAAATTAAAAAAGGGGCCTCCCACCTCAACCAGTATATATACAAGGACGGTTTTCTTGGAATTTCTCTTACTTGATACAGCAGTCGGCTGTGACGGTTCCACCTGAAGACGGAAGCTTGTGTTGCCTCCGAAACGTCGTGATTTTTATTTTATTTTTATTTGACTTTCATTAATTTAAATTAAAAAATTTTACCTACGTGACTTTACCGAAAAAAAAAACCTAAGCATATGAATCCTTGCAGTCACGAAAGCTTCAAATCTAAAGTTCGTTCAGAGTCTAAACGCCGACTCCGACTCCCTCGCAGGAGGATGAGAAGGGGTTGGAGAACCACGAGAGGAGTGGCGGCACCGCGGCTGATCCACCCTCGTCCCTGGGCTACGTGTTCGGGCTGCGCACGCCGGAGCGCGCATACGTGCTGGAGGCCGACTCGGCACACGAGATGCACGCGTGGGTCAAGGCGCTGCGGCAGCTGTGTGGGCAACACGGTGAGAGAGCCCGTCACCTCCCTGTCTCTCAACTACTGCTACTACGTGTGGAAGCTACCTGGCCTGTCGCTCCGCACAAAGCTTCGGGTCTTCTCGGCCACAGTGATGCCCTCCTTCTCTATGCTTGCAAAACGTGAACCCTGTAATGGAACATCGGTGCCGGTTATAAACATTCAGGCTGGCTTGCCTACGATCCATCCTGAGTTAAACCAGGCTGGATTGTGGGAGGAGTTCACAGATCCTTGAAAGATCTACACAGTTCCATCAGTGAGCTCCTCCGGCAGGTGATGCTGTGTTGGCTGTGTAACGTAGCCTGCATGCCCAGCCACTACATGCCCAAACAGCTTTTGGTTGGCTAGATAGAGGAGGCTAAATGGGTACGACACGGGCTGGAGAAGAGATTAACTGATATGGTACAGGAGGATGTGGAGTTGGGTGGACTTGCCGATGACCGGTAGTTTCAACATCGGCCTCTGTGGAGGAAGAGGCTCGTGAAGGACGCTACTGGGCAGTTGAAGGCAGTCGCCCTCCAACAACAACGGAGGGCGGAGGAGCGACGCTCACAACGAGTGGAGCGCCAGGCAGCTAAAACGCAGCAAGTTGGCACAGTAGGGGGCACAGGTGGTGCATCTTCCAGGCATCTCAGTCAGTCAACCCATGACACCTGGGTCTGTTCCGTGACCTTCTGTCAGCAGAGAGCCCTCGACATTTCACATGGCCTCAAAGTGCAGCTAGCCTGGCACAAGCATCATGGTGGCATCACCATCACTTAGTAACGGATGGCTACTGTTGTTGTTGAGTGCAATGGGTGATTGCGTGAGTGTGGTTAGCGCTGCACTCCGCTTCTTCATCGTTTCTCTTGTCCAACCTCTATTGTATTTCCCAACATTCTGCACAGGTTTCTGGTGTTTGGCATTGCCAAATCTTGAGGAAGTGTATTGTGGTTGCTGCAGGTCATCTCAGGAGATGATCCACGGTTTGCTTCTCCTGACAAGCACACATTGTATTCTTTGGGTCTTTCGGTAAAGTCACGTAGATAGGTAAAAAAACTATGACCAAAAACTACGACGTTTCGATCGCAACGCAAGCGATCGTCATCAGGTTAAGACAAAATGGGGTAAGCCTCTAAAGTCAAACTGTTTATAAAGGTTTAAGATGGGCGTAGCCCAAGTGTCAGAACAGAGTGGGGGGGGGGGGCACAAAAGACCCAGGGCAGCATGAGTGGTGAAGGTTATGTTAATGTGAGGATTAAAAACTGGTGAGCCTCAGAGAGTGCTGAAATGAAACATCACAGCCAGTTATGACTTAAACTTATTGTTGACGTCCTTCCAGTGATTGCTGAGTTTGTACCCATCCTCTCGGTTGAAATTGTCTGTATATATGGATGGCTTCATGAACAAATCTTTGTTGATAGCCAGTGGGCTTGCAAAGTAAATTTGTCTTAGAGAAATCAATTTTGTGTGAGCCCACCGCATTAAAAATGATCAGCCACAGCCGAGGTATTGGTCCTACCGTGTTTCAGATCTGCCTTGTGTTCACGAACACGGTCCGAGACATGTCGCTTAGTTTCCCCAATGTAACTACTGCCGCAGACACAGCCTAGTTTGTAGACGCCGGGGTATTGCATGTCAGGGATCTCATCCTTCACAGATGGGATCAGATCACGAATTGTCTGTACTGTGTTAAATCGAACCTGCATATTGTGTTTGCTCATGATTTTGGAAATATTTTTGGTGACCCTGCTATGTATGGCAAGGGATGGTTTTGATTGGGTCCTCAGATGGTTCTTTCCCAACGGTTGGGTGATAGCTTTACGGATTGTGTGGTCTGAATATCCATTCATCTTGAGGGCTTGGTGTACGTGTTCCAGTTCACTGGCTAGGTGATGATGGTCGGAGATCTTCTTCTCTGTATCCTCGAAATGTCTCTGCTGTGTGGTGATACAGAGATCGTCAGCATAGATGAACCGCTGACATTCACCAGGAAGCGGCTGATCATTGGTGTAGATATTGAATGAAAGTGAGGCGAGCACACTGCCTTGTGGTAAGCCATTCTTTTGGAAACGCTATCTACTTTTCTGCCCGTTTAGTTCCATATAGAGGCATCTGTTCTTTAGTGAGGCTACGAATGGTCTCGAAGATCTAGGTCGCAGTTATGAGGTAGTTTTTGGATCAAGATGTGGCGTTGAACAGTGCCGTATGCAAGATAACTCAACAAACGCTGGACCCGGTGATCAACTTCTGTCAGAAGCCATCTTTGATGTGCTGTGTGAGGATTTAGTAGTTGGGCCTGCATAGGATCGGCCGGGTCTGAAGCACGCTTAGGCTCGTATGAGTTTGAGATCTGCATGCGTTTCCTCCCATAGCTAAACCCACACCACAGAGGAACTGGTATTGCGGCCAAACCGCCCCAATGCTGAAAAATTGCCCGCAAATCACTCAATTGGCATCAAGCAGCAGAAGCAACAATAGCGGTAGGAATATCACACCCAGTCGTACAGAAAGTTGACAGGATCCACCAGAGAGACTCAGCGATGTCTCGGGTGTGGACCAATCAACTTCAAGGACAGTACATATCATTATCATCATCAGAGTTGTTTATTTTTGTTTGCATTTTGACTGCTTGTGTTGTGGTTATTGCAAACATGATGCCTTGTATAAAGGTGTCAGTTTTTGTACCAGTTGAAAGGGTAAAAACCTATCACTATATTTTGCCACTGGTAAAGGAGGTCTCATAGTGTAAATTTTTACTAAGTGTTTACACTTTCTGCAATCAAACAGGAATTGTGTTAAGATATTCAAACGCCAAATAGATACCTTTTTTGCAAAGCATCGTCTGCATTAACGACATACTCTTGTGGAAAAATATGCAAACGAAGCATGCGCTGATGATCGCATATTCGTTTGCATGTTTAAGACGATGCATATATGTTATCGGAGCATGTTTGTCTGCATGTTTTGCCACAAGTACGTGTGATCCATGCAGTACTTGATGCCTTGCAAAAGGTATCTGCCATTTGAACATCAACAACACGACCACTTGGGCCACGTTATTGTGAGCCACACGCAGAGAATATTTCACCACTAACCACCGCATGGCATTTCCTTTAAGTGCAGACTCGGATTCCTGGAAACATGATTTGCAATCTCCTATACATTAGCCACAGTCTCTTTCTCACACACACACACAGATACATGCAAAGACCCCCCCCCGACCCCCGTGTAGCAAGTACTGTTAGCGGCGAGTAGCAGCAGGCCTACGAAGGCCGGCACGGTGGCACACGAGGGGGGTTGGATGGCCAGCGCCACGCACGCCCGACCACCTTTGTCTCCCTATTGGCCATGTTTTACACACACCACACCAGCTACTCATTTGAGGCTGAGTTGACCTAGGGGATACCCAGGACCAGTTTAAGTAATTGCCGGTGGTGTTGGTGTCCTGAGCGGAAATCAAACTCGGGTCGCCAGGTTCGTAGCGCAGCGTGATAACCATTGAACCACCGCTCCCCACAGCAAACATAACAGACTGTCGAAGAAAATTAGATTCGCGGGACGTACGAAGGCCAGCACCATTCCTGCCTGACCGCCTTTGTATCCCCAGTGGCGATGTTTACTACGCACCACGTGAACTCATTCGAGGCTGATTCGACCTAGAGGAGGGCCAGGATCGGTTCAGATAATTTCTATCACTACTGGTGGCCCGGACGTACACACGTAGGTAAAGAGGATCGCCAAAAACACAATAACCTCAGCGAGGTTTGGAGGAGTTAGTGGGTGAGTGAGTGGGTGAGTGAGTGGGTTAATCAATGGTGGGTGATTTGGTTAGTGAGTTGGTCAGTGAGTAGGTGAGTGATTGATTGAGTGAATGTGTCAGTGAGTGAATTGGTGAATGAGTGGGTGAATTAGTGAATGAATGGGTGAGTGAGTTAGTGAATGAGTGGGTGAGTGAGTGAGTGAGTAAATGTGTCAGTGAGTGAGTTGGTAAATGAGTGGGTGAGTTAGTGAATGACTAAATGATTGAGTTAGTGAAGGAGTGGGTGAGTTAGTGAATGAGTGGGTGAGTTAGTGAATGAGTGGGTGAGTGAGTTAGTGAATGAGTGGGTGAGTGAGTTAGTGAATGAATGGGTGAGTTAGTTAGTGAATGAGTGGGTGAGTGAGCTAGTAAATGGGTATGTGAGTTAGTGAATTAATGGGTGAGTGAGTTAGTGAATGGGTATATATTTGTTGTTTGTGTGTTCTCTTTGTGTCTCTCTGTGTGTCTCTTGTGTGTCTGGGGTGCTATGGTTGTGATGAGATGTTATACCCCTCGCCTCGTATGCAGGAGATTGTGGTTTCGATCCCGACCCTAATGTCTGCTGTATACTTGGAGTTTGCATGTTCTCCGATTTCCCCCCAACATTGAGAATCAACATCACGCGTTCACAGTATTTGATTGCCGCTATACATTTTGTTGAACGTTCATTTGTGGTAGCCAAGTCGCTTGTAAGCTCAATGGATCTTACCTGTGAGACCTCCTTTACCAGTGGCAAAATATAGTAGTAGGTTTTTACCCTTTAAACTGGTGGCATCATTTTGTATAAAGGTGTCAGTTTTTGTACCAGCTGAAAGGGTAAAAACCTACTACTATATTTTGGCACTGGTAAAGGAGGTCTCATAGTGTAAATGCTTACCCCGAGCTCTCAATACTCTGATAGTGCGCTGTCTTTGAGTTGTACGCCTTTTGGCGTCATCTGGTCCAACACCAATGGAGACTAGGCTCTAAGAAAAGCTGTCTCGGGTGTGGACCAATCAACTTCAAGGACAGTGCATATCTATATTCTTAGGTTTTTTCGGTAAAGTGACGTAGGTAAAACATTAAAAAGTAAAATAAAATAAAAATCACGACGTTTCGGAGGCAACACAAGCTTCCGTCTTCAGGTGGTACCGTCACAGCCACGACAGCTGTATCAAGTAAATGAGAGATTTCAGGAGCTACCACTCCGTTTATATAATGGTTGGAGAAGGTGGTGGGGCAAGGGCCGCATACTTTTTATTAATATGGTAAGGTGAGGCTTAAGACTAAGAATAGACTGCATAACAAAGGCTGAGCCTTTGGCTGAGCCTTTGTTATGGAGAGGTGCGGTTTGTGACTCAACCTGTGACAGGGAGACCACCACTAACATGGTAAAACTGTAATGGTTGTCTGTCAAATCTAGAACAGTGCATATCATTATCAGAGTTGTTTCTTTTTGTTTGCATTCTGACTGCTTGTGTTGTGGTTATTGCAAACATGATGCCTTGTGTAAAGGTGTCAGTTTTTGTACCAGTTTAAAGGGTAAAAACCTACTACTGGATCTTACCTGGTCAAATAAAAACAGTTTAATAGTTTAGCTAGTACGCAGTGTGTCACAATTCGTCTGTGTTCGTCACACAGATGGCACCCACCCGCCAACCAATCCAAATCTCCAAGCCCGTCCTACTCCGCCAACGCCGGCCAATCAGGAGGCTCCTCTCATCCCAGGTCCGGCGCCATCACCAGGAGCACGTCGGCCATTTTCCCGGTCCCTGCCCGAAGCCACGCCCCCTCGCCGGGTGGCCACGCCCCTCGCCGGGCCACGCCCCTCGCCGGGCCACGCCCACTCGCTCGACCAATTGCACGGGGCGGAGCAGAGGCTCCACCCACATCGTCTGCGCAGCCAATCGCAGCCCAGCAGTGCGATGGGGGCCCCGCCCAGAAGCCAGGTGACGTCATCGTCTTCGTTGTTGTTGTGAGCGGTGTTGTAAACGCAACCACCATCAACACCACCATCATGGACATTGCTCACATAAACACCATCATTAACACCATCAACATTCTAATCAACACAGTCATTAACACCATCATTATAAACATCATTAACATTACCATCATAAGCATAATTACCATCAACATCATCAACACCATCATTAACACCATCATTGACATTGCTAACCAGAGGTCGCAACCGGGTACCTGATACCCGTACCCTACCCGATACCCGGCTACCCGTACCCGGCCGGGTACGTGTACGGGTACCCGTTTGCCACCCTGGTGCGGCCGGGTACGGGTAAGGAAACAAAACCCGTTTGCGACCTCTAACGCATTGCCCTTGGAACCGATTGGCCTACACCTGAGCAAGACAGCCTCCTTTGTGTCACAGAGGTTCGTGGTACAGATTGGCAAGCCGCCCTGGCTAATACCGTAATAACAACAATATATAATACTTATTATTATACGATGGGCGTTACAGTCCGTGTGTCATCATCAGCAGCAGAGCCAAGCTCTGCTTGAACCAATGTTGGTGAACTGCCCAAACGTTTCTAGGGCAATGACCGGTTTCGTCATTCAATGTCTCCTGCTGTTGTGGAGTGACTCAAGCAGCCAGCTATGGCTGCGGAGTTTGGTAGTACATGTTGTTCACGTCGTTTATTGTGAAAATTCGGTCACAGTTCCTATGATCACTGTTTCATTGCTTTCATGGCTTTATTTTGGTGATTTTTGAAAGTTTTTCGGTTTGGCCATGTTTGTTTGTTGTAGTACAGAGTTAGACTGATGGCCTTAATCTAAGTTGTCTTGTGGTTGTTGTTGTTGTTGTTTGACTTGCATCCCACTGGGATGTTTGCACACAGCGTTGGTGTACGGTGCTTTTTCTGCAATATTTTGCTGTCTTTTCTTGGATCTTCTGTTTGCACTCAGTCACATATTCACTTCAAGATGTTTTCTTGTTCATGTTTTAGTTTTCTGTTTGTTGCGGTTGCACCCGATTCAAGAGCCGAATGGCTCACAGGGCTACACCTAAATTTCGATTTAAAGCTTTCGTGACTGCAGGGATTCATCTTCTTGGTTCTTTCGGTAAAGTCACGTAGAAGGGAAGTAATAAAATAATAAAAATAAAACATAATAAAATAATTCTCACGACGTTTCGGCCACAACGCAAGCAGCCATCCTCAGGTGAAGAATGAAACACCACCAAGCTTGGAGCGGAGGAATTCCTCTTGATATGCAAATTATTTTGTCAAGGCGCTCTTCTTCCCACCTCCCCCCCCCTCCAACCCAGCTTAAATGTACGCTCCAAGCTTGGTGGTGTTTCATTCTTCACCTGAGGACGGCTGCTTGCGTTGTGGCCGAAACGTCGTGAGAATTATTTTATTATGTTTTATGTTTATTATTGTATTACTTCCATTCTACGTGACTTTACCGAAAGAACCAAGAAGAGGGCTACACCTAATACATGAAACTTGATCAGCAGCACGTGGTCCGTCACGTGCACCGCTTGATTCCCCAGAGCACCCTCGAGGTGACGTGCATTGTGGGGCTTCGTCTGGAGGAAGCTCTCAATGGGGAAGTGTCGCTCACCCTGGCGGGGGGAGGAGGAGGGGGGTGATTTTACGGGAAAGCGGTGGCGGTGGCCGAGATGGAAAAGAAACCCAGCAAGCAGAACTCTGTGTGTGTCTGTGTGTGTATCTAAATGTCTGTCTGTGTGTGTCTGTGTGTGTCTATCTGTGTCTGTGTGCGTGTGTCTGTGTGTGTCTGTGTGTATATCTATGTGTCTGTGTGTGTATCTATGTGTCTGTCTGTGTGTGTCTGTGTGTGTCTATGTGTCTGTCTGTGTGTGTCTGTGTGTGTCTATCTGTGTCTGTATGTGTATGTGTGTGTCTATCTATGTCTGTGTGTGTCTGTGTGTGTATCTAAATGTCTGTCTGTGTGTCTGTGTGTGTCTATCTGTGTCTGTGTACGTGTGTCTGTGTGTGTCTGTGTGTATATCTATGTGTCTGTATGTGTATCTATGTGTCTGTCTGTTGTGTGTCTGTGTGTATCTATGTGTCTGTGTGTGTGTGTCTGTGTGTGTCTATCTGTGTGTGTCTGTGTGTGTCTGTGTGTGTATCTAAATGTCTGTCTGTGTGTGTCTATCTGTGTCTGTGTGTGTCTGTGTGTGTGTCTATCTGTGTCTGTGTGCGTGTGTAGGGGGGCAGCGAGGGTGAGGATGTGACGTACCTCACCCCCAGGACCATGTCAATGCCCACACAGCAGCGTGTCGCCCCCCTCTCCTCGTCACCCTCGCTAGGGGGGGGCACGACCCTCGGTAACACGGTGAGACCTCACGCCACCCTCATCCCACCCCCACACCACCCCACACCACCCTACACCACCCTACACCACCCACACCACCCCACCCCACACCACACCACCCACCCCACACCACCCCACCCCACACCACCCCACCCCACACCACCCCACCCACACCACCCCACCCCACACCACCCCACCCTACACCACCCTACGCCACCCCACCCTACGCCATTCCACGCCACCCCACGCCACCCCACGCCACCCCACCCCACCCTACACCACCCTACGCCACCCCACCTACGCCACCCTACGCCACCCTACGCCACACCACCCCACCCACGCCACCCCACCCCACACCACCCCACCCTACGCCACCCTACGCCACCCCACGCCACGCCACCCCACCCCACCCCACACCACCCCACCCTACGCCACCCCACGCCACCCTACGCCACCCTACGCCACCCTACGCCACCCCACACCACACCACCCCACACCACCCCACACCACCCCACCCACCCCACACCACCCACCCTACGCCACCCTACGCCACCCTACGCCACACCACCCCCACCCCACGCCACCCCACCCCACACCACCCCACCCTACGCCACCCTACGCCACCCTACGCCACACCACCCCCACCCACGCCACCCCACCCCACACCACCCCACCCTACGCCACCCCACGCCACCCCACGCCACCCCACACCACGCCACCCCACCCCACCCCACACCACCCCACCCTACACCACCCCCACCCCACGCCACCCCACGCCACCCCACACCACGCCACCCCACACCACCCCACCCTACACCACCCCACCCCACGCCACCCCACGCCACCCCACGCCACCCCACGCCACCCCACGCCACCCCACGCCACCCCACGCCACACCACCCCACACCACCCCACCCTACACCACCCCACCCCACACCACCCCACCCTACACCACCCCACACTACACCACCCCACCCCACCCCACGCCACCCCACCCACACCACCCCACCCTACACCACCCCACCCCACGCCACCCCACGCCACCCCACACCACGCCACCCCACCCCACCCCACACCACCCACACCACCCCACCCTACAGCACCCCACACCACCCTCACCCACGCCACCCCACGCCACCCACGCCACCCCACGCCACCCCACCCCACACCACCCCACCCTACACCACCCCCACCCCATGCCACCCCACGCCACCCCACACCACGCCACCCCACCCCACCCNACACCACCCCACACCACCCCACCCTACACCACCACACCACCCCACCCCACGCCACCCCACGCCACCCCACGCCACCCCACGCCACCCCACGCCACCCCACGCCACACCACCCCACACCACCCCACCCTACACCACCCCCACCCCATGCCACCCCACGCCACCCCACCCCACCCCACACCACCCCACACCACCCCACCCTACACCACCCCACCCCATGCCACCCCACGCCACCCCACACCACGCCACCCCACCCCACCCACACCACCCCACACCACCCCACACCACCCCACACCACCCCCACCCCATGCCACCCCACGCCATCCCACACCACCCCACGCCACCCACGCCACCCCACGCCACCCCACACCACCCCACCTCACACCACCCCACCCTACACCACCCCCACCCCACCCCATGCCACCCACGCCACCCTTATTTCTGTAATAAAGCTCGTTGAGACGACTTCTAGAATCCGTCTTTTATTCAACTTCTGTTACATTTCTATGGGCAGTCCTCGACTTACGAACGGGTTACGTTCCCAAAGAGCTGTTCGAATTGGCACTTTTTGTTTACGTTAGAAACCTCTTACTGATTGCCGGTGTGGGGTGGTGGTGGGCTGAACAACACACATTCATTTTTCGATTTAAAGCTTTCGTGACTGCAGGGATTCATCTTCTTGGTTCTTTCGGTAAAGTCACGTAGAATGGAAATAATAAAATAATAAAATAAAACATAATAAAATAATTCTCACGAGAATAAAACAGCTAAAATAATTCTCACTGAGTTGAATGATTTTATTATGTTTTATTTTTTTNATTTCATTATTTCCATTCTACGTGATTTTACCAAAAGAACCAAGAAGATGAACACACATTCATGTTTACGCGATTTAACCCAAAAACCTCCATCATGCATAATATTGGTGGCAAAAGCCTACATGTTAAACTAGCCGTTCGTAAGTTGGATTTGTTCGTTTCTTTCGAATTAAAGCTTTCGTGACTGCAGGGAATCATCTTCTTGGTTCTTTCAGTAAAGTCACGTAGAAGGGAAATAATAAAATAATAAAAATAAAACAATAAAATCAAATAACATTCTCACGACGTTTCGGCCACAACGCAAGCAGCCGTCCTCAGGTGAAGAACAGGTCTGTCGGAAAGACAGCATCATTCAGACGTGACTTTACCAAAAGAACCAAGAAGATTGTTCGTATCTCTCAGCTCACTGTATAATTGTACGTATGGTCAGCGTGGTCCAACGTGTTACAGTTCAATGTAAAAGGGAAGCGCTGTTGTTAAACTCATAAATAAGAAGGAACATGCATTTGTGCGTACACAAACAGGCATCGACTTACAAACGGGTTATGTTCCCGACAGAGCCTGGATTTGTTCGTATCTCCGAACTCGACAATGAATTCACAAGAGAGGTTCTTGGGTTATATCGCCTGAGTATTCCATCGCCTAATTAGTAATGGTTTCTCACGCAATCAAAATGTGCCAATTCGTTACTAGTTCAGCACTAATCGGTGTGTTGGAGAGTAAACCCACTACACTCACCATTCGAGTATGACGTTTTGCCGGTTATTACAACCAGCTTAACAAAAACTCTACTATGGATAATATTTCGTCGCTAAAGCCGACGTGTTAAATAGACATTGAATTGCACAAGCCCCAAGCCCCATGGGAAGGAAAAAAAAACATTGCCCAAGCTCTGGCATCCAACGTTGATCGCGACGATAAATCCGTTGCAGGGCTCGGAGGAGGTGGCTGACGAGGTGGGGGGCAGCTACGTGCTCATGAGGGGCAACGACTACGTCCCCATGTGCCGGGGGCACCCTCCACCCCCTGGATCCCGGCTGGGGGTCCCCAGCAGCTCCATCTCCACGGGGAGCGCCTCCCCCCACAGCAGCAGCAGCTGGGTGGGTACGGTGCGTGCGGTCTCACAGTGGGACTCTGTGTCTGTGTGTGTGTCTTTGTCTTTGTATCTGTATGTGTGTGACTCTGTGTGTGCCCATGTATCTGTGTGTGCCCGTGTCTCTATGCCTAAGCATGTCTCTGTGTGGGCCCGTGTCTCTGTGTGTGTCCGTGTCTCTATGCCTAAGCATGTCTCTGTGTGGGCCCGTGTCTCTGTGTGTGTCCGTGTCTCTATGCCTAAGCGTGTCTCTGTGTGTGCCCGTGTCTCCGCATAGCCGTGGTGGATCTGGTCCCAGGGATGATGTCTCTGTGGAAGCCACCGTCCGTGTCTCTGTCTCCCCCGCCGATCAACCGCGACCTGAAGCCGGTGCGGCCCGGTAAGACGCTTGGCGACTCACCGGTTTCATTACCCACGACGGCAGCCACACCACACTCACCCACCCACTCACCCACCCACTCACCCACCCACCCACTCACCCACCCACTCACCCACCCACCCACCCACTCACCCACCCACTCACCCAACTCACCCACCCACCCACCCACTCACCCACCCACTCACCCACCCAACCACTCACCCACTCACCCAGCCACTCACCCACCCAGCCACTCACCCACCCACTCACCCAGCCACTCACCCACCCACTCACCCACCCACTCACCCACCCACCCACTCACCCAGCCACTCACCCACCCACCCACTCACCCAGCCACTCACTCACCCACCCACCCACCCAATCACCCACCACTCACCCAGCCACTCACCCACTCACCCACCCACTCACTCACCCACCCACTCACTCACCACTCACCCACCCACTCACCCACTCACCCAGTCACTCACCCACTCACTCACCCAGCCACTCACCCACTCACCCACCCACTCACCCACCCACCCACTCACCCAGCCACTCACCCACCCACTCACCCACTCACCCACCCACTCACCCAGCCACTCACCCACCCACCCACTCACCCAGCCACTCACTCACCCACCCACCCACCCACTCACCCACTCACTCACTCACCCACCCACCCACTCACTCACCCACTCACCACCCACTCACCCACCAACTCACCCACTCACCCACCCACCCACACACCCACCCACTCACCCACCCACTCACCTACTCACCCACCTACCCACCCACTCACCCACCCACTCACCTACTCAGCACCCACCCAGCCACTCACCCACCCAGCCACTCACCCACTCACTCACCCACTCACCCACCCAACCACCCACCCACCCAGCCACTCACCCACTCACCCACCCACCCAGCCACTCACCCACCCACCCACCCACTCACCCACTCACTCACCCACTCACCCACTCACCCACCCACTCACCCACTCACCCACTCACCCACCACTCACCCACTCACCCACTCACCACCCAACCACCCACCCACTCACCCACCCACCCACCCACTCACCCACCCACCCAGCCACTCACCCACTCACCCACCCACCCACCCAGCCACTCACCCACCCACCCACCCACTCACCCACCCACCCACTCACCCACCCACCCACCCACTCACCCACCCACTCACCTACTCAGCACCCACTCACTCACCCACCCACTCACCCACTCACCCACTCACTCACTCACTCACCCACTCAGCACCCACTCACCCACCCACCCACTCACCCACCCACTCACCTACTCAGCACCCCAACCACTTCGTTGCGCTATTGTTTGTGGGCAGGTCGCTTATGAAAGGAAGCTCCATAGCTCAGTGGGCTTTAAGCTGGTAACGTGAAAAATGGTTTAGTTTGTGAAGAGTCTTAACGCAGATTCTGATTTGAAAACTCGCTTTAACACGGTGGCATAAACCCAAGACGTCAGTCAGAGGCATCTCAGTAACAATTTTCATTAAGTAGCCTTTAGCATTGAAGTTTATGGGAGCTTTTAACATTGAAGTCTATGGGAGGATTTAACATTGAAGTCTATGGGAGCCTTTAGCATTGACGTCTATGGGAGCCTTTAACATTGAAGTGTATGGGAACCTTTAACATTGAAGTCTATGGGAGGATTCAACATTGAAGTGTATGGGAACCTTTAACATTGAAGTCTATGGGAGAATTTAACATTGGAGTCTATGGGAGCCTTTAACATTGAATCTATGGGACTTTAACATTGAAGTCTATGGGAGCCTTTAACATTGAAGTCTATGGGAGCCTTTAACATTGACATCTATGGGGACTTTAACATTGAAGTCTATGGGAGCCTTTAACATTGAAGTCTATGGGAGTCTTTAACATTGGAGTCTATGGGAGCCTTTAACATTGACATCTATGGGGGACTTTAACATTGAAGTCTATCGGAGCCTTTAACATTGAAGTTTATGGGAGACACTTTAACATTGAAGTCTATGGGAGCCTTTAACATTGGCGTCTATGGGAGCCTTTAACATTGAAGTCTATGGGAGCCTTTAACATTGAAGTCTATGGGAGACACTTTAACATTGAAGTCTATGGGAACCTTTAATATTGAAGTCTTGCCCCAACAGTCTCGGCGAGGCTACATGGCGGTGGGGTACCTTTATCTTTGTGTGTGGGCAGGTGCGCAGACGCGGAGTGGAGGAGCCTCCCCCGGGCCTCAGGCGGAAGCTCCGTGGAGCTCACCGAGGTGCGGACCGTAAGCCTGGCACAGCCACTCGGCACCATCACCAACATCACCAACATCATCATCAACAACGTCACCAACATCACCATCATCACCATCATCACTATCACATCACCACCACCACCAACATCACCATCATCACCAACATCACCAACATCATCACCATCATCACCAACATCACCATCACCAACATTACCAACTTCATCATCACCAACATCATCACCAACATCACCATCATCACCAACATCACCATCACCAACATCACTATCATCACCAACATCACCAATATCACTATCACAACCACCGTCA